>OZ030005.1:118072052-118349552 GCA_964023405.1 Apodemus agrarius | reverse complement strand
TTTCCCATTCATTCAGCTAAAGCTTCAGTTTCCTGATGATGGGAGTGTGTCAGAGCTGGTGTGCTAGATGTAAGTTGCAGCTTCAGGCCTGGGTCCTAATGGGCAAAGGGAAGGGAGTGCACTTTTGAGAATGCCTCTGGGTACTTTCTTGTCCAAGCTTTTCTGTAAATACATCCATGTGTGATCAAAGCTTATTTGACTTTAGTTTTCACATGAACCATCCATCCTTCAAACTATAAGCAATCAACACACCATGGTCATTGGATTCAATGGCTTCTCAACAGAAAAAGTTCAAGGAATGTGCTCCTAGTAACCACCTAGGAGAATAGGTATCTCAGCTCAGTAGAAAGCCCCTAAACGGAAGGTAAAGTCTTTTGGGCATCCTGATATGCACATTTTAATAAGAGAACTGGAAGCACATGGTTGGCTGGAGGGAGTCAAGGGTAAGTTCTTCATTGGGTAATTTCTCAGTTCAGAGCCTGGGTTCAGGGATTCTCTCTGATCTAAGGAGCAAGGAATCTTTTCTGCTATCTGTTGCCTTTCCCAGCATTAGGTGTTGAAAACAGGATCTAAAGCTGCATTCTCAAGTCATGCTGAATACCACAAGGCTTAGCTTCTCTCCAAGGGTCATTAGCTAAAGTCTGCTTGAGGTTTATGTCCATCTAGAAGTTTACAACTAAAGATGCCCCCGGGAGACTGTGTGTACATTTGTCATAAATGCTTGTGGATTGTGTGGGGACCAGGTTGACTGAGATAAGGGGCATAGGAAATAGATGACAGTAGTGTACATGTAGGACTCTGTATAGTTTGTCAGGTGTTGAGTTTCATGGCTCACTGGACTCCTATGTGAGATCTTGTGTGAGATCTGGGATTCCGACTCTGCAACCTTTTCATTGCTTTTCCTGTCGTTGTGCCAAAGATTGACAAATGCTACTTAATGGAGGGGAGGTTTATTTTGGCTCACAGTTTGCGGTGACAGTCCATCATGGGGAGGCCATAGAGGCAGCAGATATTTAAGGAGTTTAGCTCATTATCTTGCATCCACAACCCAGAAGCAGAAAGAAACAGGCACTTGGGCTTAGCTCACTTCTTCAAGAACCATAGAATGGTACCACTCACAGTGGCCAAGTCTTTCCTCCCCAACTACCTAATGCAGGTGTTTCCTAACAGGCACTCCCAGAGACACCTAAATAGTTCCTCACAGTTGTGCTTAGAGGCTTGTCTCCCAGGTGAGTCCAGATTCTGTCAGACTGACAACACTAACCACACATTGGTGAGCTGTTTCTAGTGACTACATAATGTTATATATGATCCATGGTCTGCAAAAACTGAAGGATATATAATGATTTTTGCATGCACACATCCTTTAATGTATTCATGGGTATGCATGTGTGCGTGCATGCACTCGTGTGCACGTGCGCGCGCGCACACACACACACACACACACACAATTTAGCGACAAGATGCTACAGCCCCACCCAAAACAGAACCTCATAAAGATGTTTACACAGTCACTTACAAAAGCTTTTCATATAAAAAAATCTAATTTGCTCTTCCACTTGTCATGGTTCTTATAACCGTATAGGACATTGGAAAATGGATGGGTAATATAGGTATAGACATGATCTCTCTGTCCTGTCGGGCAAAGCTATGCTCACATGCTTATATATGTGCACATGCACAAACAAATTTATAATCCCTCATATATGGCATGCCCTGGGTACATTTATCATATACCTAAATTGCTGGGGTTTTTTCCTGTCACATTTATTTATTTATTTTATTAGAAATGTTCACATATACAGCTATTTTTAGTAAAAAAAATGTTACCTACCATTAATGGTATTACTTCTGAAATATCACTGAAGCAGTATCTTCTAGTTTTGTGATGTGTATAAGCATACTCTGGGACCATGTTACAGGACAGAATCTGACTTAGGAGGTCTTTAGGTAGGGGGTAAAACTCTACATCTCCAATAAGCTTTTAGAATATACTCAGGGTTTACACATTAAGATTATCCTAGGCCAGGGCGTGGGTGGCTGGTTAAAAAACTGAAGCCTGGATTTACACTCCCCAGGCACCAAATCTGAGAAGTCCTGTCACTGGCTTCTCTGACACTATAGTCAGGGCATCACATCACCACTGGGGTACAGTGTTCGGTTTCACTAGACTCTAGAGCAGCAGTTCTCAGATGGTGGATGGTGACCCTCTGGGGGTTGAACAACCCTTTTATACTGGTCACACGTCAGCTATCCTGTATATAAGGCATTTGCATCATGATTCATAACAGTAGCAAAATTAGTAATGAAGTAGCAACAAAATAGTTTTATGGTCACATGAGGAATAGTATTACAGGTTAACAGCATTAGGAAGGTTGAGAACCACTGTGGGAGAGATCTGAGATGTGGTTCTGATTATGGCACACCTGTACCTGATTACACTCATCATCCTGCACAGCACACACTCCTGGTACCCCCCAGAGCCGTTGTTTCAGCATCAATCTGATCCACATGCAACCCACTGACCCTGTAAGGGTCTGAATTTCATTCTATAGTATACAGTGATTTTTTCTTATAAGAGAATTTTTCTTGGTGGCACATAAGAGTCAGTCTTGGTTCCACCTACAAAGAATTTAACCCAACTGAACTACAATTCAATTAAAAACTAACCAGATAACACAAAACTAGGATTTGCCTCAACAATCCCAAGGAACAGCCAGACTTGGGCCAAGTTGACTGATAGTGCCAAGCCCAGAATGCTCATTCCAGCATTAGCTTGGCCTGCAGCTTTGTCCTCTGCCTAACCATCCTCATCCTGCTGTCATCACAATGTCCTGCTGACCATACTTCCCAGTGTTTCTACACATGTCATTTTGTTCCATACTTCTAGGTCTAGTTTCAAAGCACAGTCTTGTATTTTCTGAAAAGCCTTCTTACATTTTCTCTAGAAAATTACTCTCCTTTACTATCTTGTCTTTGAACCCTTGTCCCCTCACTGTAGCTGTGACAGACTTAATTATTCTTTCTTAGGAACTAGCTCTGATCCTTTCATAACTCAGCATGGCTGTATTTGCACCCATAGAGGCTATGATACTAAGTCTGAGCTCTCAAGGTTAGGGGTGGTGCATTACTGTTGGACTACCCAACCCAGGAACGAAAGAGGCAGACAGAGCCAGGACTGAGTCCTGAGCCTACTAATGGTTAGCTTGTGGACAGGCTATTGATTTGATGATGCCTTGTCCTGATTCCATTCCTTTTTTTCAATATAAGCAAGAAAACTTGCCAGCGAGAACTGCTGCAAAGATTAAATGAGAAGACTCTGCAGGAGAAATGGCAGATAAAGGATCTCATCACCTGTGCATCTTTGACATGCAGAGGCTGGCCTTGGAATGTATCAGGAAGTCAAAGAGGCTGCACCTACCTGAAGTGGGAAGATGATGCTAGGGTCCACATTTGTGATGTGGGCTGCAGCAACCACGGGAAAGGGAAATGAAAATTATAAATAGTAACAGTGATGATGTCCTTGGATCTAAGCCCCTCACTGCTGGGAACATAGTCTGAAAACGGAGATAACAAAATAAAAAAGGACAAACAATCACAGAGATGGCTGCTGCTATGGTGTCTGTATCGGGGAAAAAATAAAAAATAAAATAAAAAATAAAAAAGGCATGCATGCAAGGTTTTTAAGTGGCCCCGAGTCGAACTGGCAGTACAAATTGTGGTTCCTCTCTATAAAGCTGTATTGATCAGCTATCTCAAAGCGAATGCAGAGGATCTATACAAATGTTGGGAAATGCTTGTGTTCCCACATTAAACTGAAATGATGAATACTGAATGACTATGCTGGGATCACTGCTTGTATAAAACACACAGGCAGGAGAAAAACAAAGAAAAGAAATATGTAGGAAAAAAGATGTACATGTTGTTTTATGATTATAGAATTCATGGTTTTCTCTCCTTATTTTAAAGAATGGTTTGGGTTTTTTGTTTTGTTTTGTTTTAATTTTAGTAGAACCATTCCTTTTTGTTGCCTGGCTACAAAACTGGCCTGTTTCATACATCTTTGCAGCAGTGTGCTCACATCATTCAAGAATCAGGGATTATCCTCTGTGAATCAAGCTCCCACCTGTGTCCACCAGGAGCTGTGTACTCATGGGACAGAGAGGTATGGCAAAAGCAAACAAACAGAAGAAAAACAACAAATGCCTAACGGTGAAGGAGACAGAATGGCCTGGAGTGAAGGGAAAATAAACAAGCTTAGGGAACGCAGAGCTCAATCCCAGGCAGCTCCAGACCCATCACTCCTTATTACTAACAGGTCACAAGGCCTTCCAAGGGTACTGAAGTGGAGTCCGGGATACTGCATCCTGGAGTCACCTCCCTTCACCATCTGGCACTTTCTGCCTTACTCACTATACTCCAGTCTTTCTGCCCTCTGTTGCTCTTTTCATTCCAAGCATGCTAGCCCCAGGATCTTTGCAACTGGCTTCCCTGCTTTAAATGCTCAGTTCGCAATAAAGATCGGAATGAAGTCATTTTCCATGAGGTCCTGAGAACAGTGCAATCTCGGGTTTCTGGTCTGCCTTGTCTCCTGTTTTTGTATAGCACTTGTCTCCAGGAGACATCTGTGTATATATTGGCTCATTGTGGCCTTGGGACCTTGGTGCAGTTTGCTCACTGTCAGAGCCTAGAATGCTGATTGGCACATAGTAGGTTTTCAACAAAAGAATTACTGAATAAATGAATAATAATGGGCCTGTCTACAAGAGGCAGTGTGGTGGCATTTCCCTCTGCACTAAGTCACAATGCCAGAGCAGCTTGCATCCAAGCAGACACTCAGAAAGCACAAGCATAAGGTGACTCTTGCAGGGCTCCTATAAAGAGCAGCCGGCTCTGCCAGCAGGCTCCAGCCAGCTAGAATCCCCTGCAAATGAGGCAGGGTGGCTGTGAAACCCCAGTGCCTACCTGGGAGACTCAATGCATTTTAATAAGAAAACAGACTTCATTTCTTTCTGTACTCCACATCACAGGCTGTCAACAGTCAAGGGAGGGGAAAAAATGAAATGTACTTCAGCTATTTTTGCATTCAGGAAAGTATACAGCTTAAAAAATAAAACCACAAAAACAAAGGCAACCAGTTTAACAAATTAGATCTAGCTCTCGGCAAAGAGAATGTTTTTATTTTTAGCCAGTGCTAAACAACCCTCCCAACACTGTGGAAGTCTCAGAATGTGAAACTCTCAAAGAGCTGGAAAAGGTCCCTCTCACCAGCGCAAATGCTTCCAGTCACACGAACCAAGATTCATTAAGAGCTATCTTTAGCATTATCAGCGATTTTGTTATTATCCGGTGTCCTTCATAAGGTGCACAGTAGCCTCCACTCTGAATTACAAAAGGGAAGCAAAGGACTGGCAAGGAAAGCTGCCCCAGTCCTCCTAGGGAATTGCTGCTGAGGAGGAGAGGGAAGACCAGCAAGAGAAAGAACAGGAATTTAAAGAGAAAAATTCAAAGTAGGAGCAGCAGGGGCATTAAAAAACAGTCACATGTTACTGGGTGATCTCCTGAGGAAGAGATTGTATGAGTCACAAAGTTCCAGTATCAGCAGAGAAAATTAAAAACAGAGGTTCAATAGAACCCAGGAGAGCCAGGACACTCCCTTAGAGTGTCCTTGTGCCTCTATTTGGTATTTGTTCTGTGGATAAATGGAAGGATCCGAAGTAGAGCAATGAACATTTAAATGCACACACACACACACACACACACACACACACACACTCACACTCACACACTCACACATTCACACACATACATATACATTCACATATACCAATGCACACACATACACTCACATACTCATTCATACACTAGCATATATATGTGTATATACACACACACATATATATATCCCATATATTCACGCACATATATAATCACAAACACCAACATGAAACCATTCCCATATATGCAGACATCCACATGCACAAATACATACACGTTCCCACTTACAGTCACAGAAACACATTAACTGCACCAGTGTGTACACACGCCTACATACACACACTCTCAAGCACACCCACACAAACTCTCACACTCTCATGTACCCTGCACTGGCTATTATCAAAGCTCAGGGGATGCCAATGGCGTAGTTTCCTTGGATTTATTTGCTGGGGAGCAGAGTTCAGATAAGCTGACCCATGTGGCTTAATGCACCTCCAAAAGGCGAGCATTTTGGTCACCATGATGACAGAGCAGTTATAGTCATCAGATTTTAGACATTGGTCTGACATGTATGGTAACAAATCAGCTTCAGGGGTCCCAAAGACTAAACGCACATACATACACACACACACACACACACACACACACACACACACACCTTGACATCATAGCACCCTACTGTGTTATGAAGATGGAAAGGCACATTGCACCTTAGACTTCCAGGAACTTACATGGAAAAGAAAAATGAGGAGACAAATCCTATTATGTGCATCATCCTGAGGTTATGGTTTGAAGTCCTATGTGTGTGTGTGGTATGTGTGTGTGTACCAATGTATATCAATAAATTTCATTAGGATTTTCATAGGAGCATGGGCACCTTACTAGTGGCTACACCACTGAAGAACTCCTCCCCCTACATACACACACATAGACTTTTAACTTTGAATATATTTGCATGACAAATTATAGACTGGCCCAACCTTGTGAAGCTAGCTCAGGAGTACAAGAGCCAGGCTTGTTCAGCTTTCTATACTCTGCCTCCACCCACTCCTGGTTCTTTCGTTCTTTGTGTTTCTTTTCCCTGATGTTTCCCAGCCGTGCAAGGGGTAATATAGGTGGTACCCTATACATGTCTGGACATTCTACAGTCATCTTGACTCTAAGTGTTTGATGCTCCAAATTCACAGTTCCAAGAGAGAACTGCACAGACAGAAAATTCAAGTGAAGGCAATCAGCTCTAATGTCTCCAGATGACAGTTTTTCCCAGCAAGCACAGGTATTGGAGGATATCCAAGGAAAGAGAAATCAATGACCCTTAGCTGATCTCAGGTGCCACATGCTTCTCAGAAATTCAACATCTTGCTACTCTGGGTAACATCCAATCAAAACACACTTAGAGTGGAAAGAAGAGTGGACTAGGGCTAAAGTTACGGTTCTGATTTGAAGATTTACTTCTTTCTAAAGCTATCTATCAATGTCATGAGAGCATGTTCATTGAGTGATATCATGGAGTAAAAACAGTGAAAGGCAGACCCTCCAGAAAGCATCTATGCTGTTGAGGAGCTGTGCATATGGCTCAGCACAGAAGTACTGTTGTTCTTGCAGAGGGCCTAAGTCTAAACTCAGCACCTTTGTTGGGCAGCTCACAACTCCCTGTAACTCCAGTTCCATTCTTGCACTTACTTGCACCTTATATGCATACACACACACACACACACACACACACACACACACACACTTAGACACAGACATGTTTACATGTATGCATGCACATACAGCTAGAATAATAAATCTAACATTATGGTCTGCTGGGCAGTGGTGGTGCATGCCTTTAACCCCAGCACTTGGGAGGCAGAGGCAGGCAGATTTCTGAGTTCGAGGCCAGCCTGGTCTACAGAGTGAGTTCCAGGACAGCCAGGACTACACAGAGAAATCCTGTCTCCAGGGGGGTGGAGGAGTGGGGGGTGGGGGACTGGGAACTAACATTATGGTCTATTTGCAAAAACTACTTATCCTTTTATATAAAAATAAGCTGAACATTTTAAAGACCTCCACTCCCCAATGAAAAGACATGAAACACAGCTAGGGTGTCCCAGTTTGCAGATGAACCAGAGTTCTGGGATGCCTCTCCAAATGCCTCCTTAACGACTCATCATTACTAAGACAATAGTGTGGTGGCTTAGATGAGAATGCTTCCCATAACTTCATATTCTTGAATACTTGGTTGTCAGTTGGTGGAACTATTTGGGAAGGATTAGGAGGTGTGGTCTTGTTGGTGGACGTCTATCACTAGGGTGGGCTTTGAGGGTTCAGAAGGCTAGAACTATTTTCAATGTCCTCCATGCTTCCTGGTTGTGAATTATGACCTGAGTGCTTAGCTGCTCTGCCAGTGCCATGTCTGCACTCCTGCTGCCATGCACTCACATCCCTCTGGAACTGTAAGACACAAGTATAACTTCTATTCTCTAACTTCCTTTGAATGTAGTGTTTTATCATAGAGTACACAAGCAATGAATACAAGCAGCCTGGAGGATAGTGCCCACTTGGCACAGAGGCTTCCCTGCTGTTTGCAACTCTGGTCCATTGATTCTTTTCTTATTACTCATATTACATGTGTCTCTTTCAAAAGATTTTCAAATCCTTTTTGGAGTGATGTGGAGATTCTACTAATATGTGAAAACCTCTGCATGTCCGCACATGTCTGTAGACTCACCTGTAGACTACAACAAGCAGAAAATATGTTGTGAAAAATGCATTGTATATACCTGGCCTGCCATCCATTGAAGTGTAATAGTGGTATGCTTAATAGGTAGAATATTGGTTTGGTGACATTCATGATAGCAAACCAATTAGGAGCTGACTAGGAGCTGGGACTTATGCTAGCTGACCAGCACCATGTGGCAGATGTCACCAACCCAGGAAAAGACACAAGTTCAAAGTGTGGGCTGAATTCAAGAAGGGTAGAAATATTTTGGGTTAAACCATAGTATGTTGGGGCCAACTATATTCATGTGTGTCCTCACGTAAGTCCATCAGTATGTACACACCACTATGTTTCACCCCACACTTTGCTACTTACTAGCTCATAGGGGCTTACAGCCCTATGTCTCTGGCTACTTGTTCATTAATACTATCTTCTGAGTCAATAAGCTGCCCTTTCTAACCAGGATGGATTTCCCTCTTGCCTGATGATTGCCTCTGCTGGAAAAATACCTCAGGTTTTGGAAGCCTTCCCCCAACTCTGTGGAAATTGCAGGTCTTGGAATCCAGAAGGGAGACAATCAAATGCTGTCAGTTAGCAAACGTTCTGTCCACCCAAGCCCCCAGGATTTGGCAGATTTATGAGATGGTGAGTGAGCCATTGTCTTGCCAGGAGCCTCATGGACTCCTGTTGCAGCTGCAGACTCCCTCACTTAGAGCAAGCTGAAGGAAGCTTCCTGAATATCATAAGCCTCACTACCCTGACCTTTGCTTCTGCTCCTTAGCTTCTGCTCTCTCTCTCATCCTCCTGCCTTTTCCCCCTCTTTCCCTCCCCCTTTCTTTCTCTCTCCCTCTCTTCCTCTCTCTCTCCCCCTCCATCATTTCCTTCCTTCATCCCTCCTTCCTTCCTTTCCTCCCCCTTCCTGTTTTACTCATCACTACTTTCAGCCATGATAATAAATGCCTCTTTCCCTTTCTCTCCCTCTGGACTTCTTGGCTATTCCCCCCCCCAATTCCTGAGATTCAAAACTTAATAAGAGTGTATGGGAAGGTTACAGCATTGTCTTTTTTCATTTAAGCACGCCCCATGCTTCAAGGACATAGTGAGACACCTCTAACTTAATCAAGATTGAAGGGTGGCTGACCTCAGTGTATTTAATGAGTACCTACTATATTGCAGACACAATTATGGGCCTTGGAGATGCAGCTTTAAGCTGAAGGAAAATGGCATCTAGCTTCATGGTACTTGCTTCTCTCAGGACAGAGAGAAGATGGGACATAAAGTGACTAAGCAATAAGATTTCAGAGAGCGAGAAGTGCTGCAGAGTCCTGAGTCTAAGTGTGTGTGCTTATGTGTGTGAGCATACACAGGAGTGTCCGTGGGTGTGAGGGTGGATACATACATATTGGAGTGTATGTGTGTGTGTGTATATATGCATGTGTGTGTGTGTGTGTGTGTGTGTGTGTGTGTATGTGTGCATATGAAGGTGGATACATGCATATTTGAGTGTGTATAGGACAGTGAAAGGCAACCTGGTCCCTGGTGGAGCACAGGCTTGAAACCCCTGTGACCCTTCAGGGAATGTAGGTGTTTTGCCATGCTCCCAGACACTAGGCTCCTGACAGGAGGCTGTAGCCCTCCATAAATTTGTGGCCATCAGTCACATAAGGGCAACGCCCCAAGCCCCTCCACAGGTAGAGGCTGTGACCACAGATCACTTAAATCTCCGTTTTAATGAGAAAGGTCTGGAGGTGTAGCCAATAAACTCCCCTTCCCAGACATTCCTCTCTGCAAAAGGTACTTAACCTCAGGCCTGCCCTGAGAAAGTGGGGTATAGTTTTACTCATCGCTACTCTCAGCTATGATAATAAATGCCTTAAAACCATGGACTGCCTTTTTTCATTGGGATCCGCTGTGGAGAGCAATGGAAAAGGCTTTTGTCTAAAGAGCTAGCTGCCTAATCTCCCACAGAAGTCCTCTCAGCACTCCTAGCCACAGCCTCCACCAAGCCAAGCCACCTACTGAACAAGCCAAAGACTCTCCTCCCTGAGGGACCCAGCAGGAGCTCTCCCCTTTTTTCCCCTTTGGCCCCAGGCTAAATCCAGCCTGAGACCCCCCACTCTGTTCTCAGCTCTTCCACAGCATCCAGTGGTGCCTGGATATCCAAGAGCCTGAGAACCAGATGGCCCCAGCCTCCCTGCAGGCCCGAGCACCCCAACCAACTCCAACTGTCCCAGGGATCTCAGACTGCACTCAGCACCCCCCAGCAATGTCCTGCAGCTTCCTGTAGCCTGATGCCTACCCCAAATCAGTCGAAACTCCCACGCCCCACCCTTACCAGAGGCCCAAGCCCTGTGGCAGAGTGTGTGTGGGACACCACAAACCCTACATATGTGTATGCATATATATGCATGCATTGTGTGTGTATGTATTTGTATGCATGCATGAGTATGTGTGTAAATCATCCTTCAGTTACAGTGTTCAGATTAGATCTCTTTCAGGCTTGTGGCTTGTATTGCATGCAAAGGGAAAGGAGAAACGAAGATTGCTATTAACTGCTGTCATATTGTTTCCTCACAATGGCCTTTGTAGTCTCCATCTATTTTATCATCTACACCCACCTTTGTGATACTGGTCATTTGCATGGTATTTGGAAAGAATCAGTAAGATAGTTTCACTCTGATTTCCTCTTTTCTGATGTTCTGGGCTCTGTGAGCCTTACTGCATGTGCAGAGGAAGGTTTGAATGAGGAGAAGGGGCTGAGGACTTGGAATCTTCTCCTCTGACTTTTACCCATAACTCTCCTTCTGACTACCCTTCTCTGTCCCTGAGCTCAAAGGACAACAATCCAAACCTGGAAAAGATCCTTCTCATTCTCTTTCACCTGGCTTGATCCTCCACCTTGTTACCTCCTAGCCTCTGTGGGCATCTG
This sequence comes from Apodemus agrarius, assembly GCA_964023405.1. Lineage (NCBI taxonomy): Eukaryota > Metazoa > Chordata > Mammalia > Rodentia > Muridae > Apodemus > Apodemus agrarius. The sequence continues at coordinate 118,338,201 of OZ030005.1, read as the reverse complement.
AAACTAAGAAGAGTGAGGCAAAATTCTTTTGACTATGATACTATTGGCTTGTTGAACTGTTAAAGTTCTACACATTGAGCTTCTGCTGAACTTTACAATGCTTCATCCTCAGCTGGCAAGGATGCAGCATTTTTTTTTAGATGCACCAATTCCCTACTGACAAATTTCCAACAGCTTTGGGGGTCTCCTGATATTCTCTGGTGGTGACTTGGCCTCCAGAAAAATTTCCATATCTTCTTTGACAGTGCACAATGAGCTCTCTCAATTGTCTGTGGTACTTTGGGTTTTGCAAGATGGTCTTCTGAACTGCTAGTGTCTTAAGAGAACATGCCAGCCTTCTCTGGTTCTAGTTTGTCATAGACTTCATAGCATTGGTGATGCTGGCTGTATTTTTCTGGAGGGATTGGTCCTTTGCTCTGTCAAATGTTAATCAGCCTGTTTTCTACATTCTCAATGAGTATGTCTTTTCCCTTTAGAAGTAAAACCTCAAAGTGTCCTCAAATAATGTCAAATGTTCACTGTGGAATAAAATCACACTAGGTAAGAATCAAGATAAAGCCTATAAATCAAGAAAAATATTTGTTTAAAGGCCAACAAATTTTACTTCATTGATACACAGGGGATTACAATAAATTTAAGCCAAAGACCCTAATTCCCTTTATTTGTGAATAGAAAAGTCAGGAAACTCCATTCTATAAGACAAATTGAATATTCCAATTAGCTGAGCAGAGGCATGGGCTTTATAGATGGAGAGAGGGGGAGGGGAGCAGAAAGAAAAGACAAAGAAAACTGCTGGCGTGGTCTCTGGGCACTCTCCCGCGCACACAATGGACGTGGCATGCTTCTCTTGGGTAAATAATGTCTTCTTGGTTAGTTTCTGTGACTCTCTTGTTTTCTGTTGTTATAGGGTTTTTGTTGGTGGTGGCTGTTGTTTTGTTTTTTTGTTTTTGTTTCAGAAAACATTTGATTATATGCTATTTCATGAATGAGGAACTCCAACTTGGCTTGGTTAGATCTTTGGGCCTTCTGCCAGGGCTGGTCTGTAACAGTGGGTTTCTATTTACTTCCCTGAAACACCGCAAGCTTGAGTATTCATGATTGTGTTCACACTAGTGGAGACATGATTAGAAGCCTCCAGCATGTGAAATCCATTCTTCTAGAGGCCATCAGACCCTCACTAAGATAAACTTGAAGTTAATATCCATATATTGTTAGGAGCCTTTAATGTTGTTCAATGTCACATAACACAGTAGATGCTACAAATAACCTAAAGACTCCTTGAGGAATGCTAGGCCTCATCCAAACAATTAAATTTAGCTCATTACAATGCAGCCATGTTCTTATGCCCCTCTCTGTTATGTACCATGAGAACATTCTGGATTTTTGTGCCAAGATAATGGCCTGACATAATAGGTACAAAGATTACAGAAAACGAGAATTCCTTTGACATGAGTGAACAAAGGCCAACACTATCACCACCAACATCTCTCTCTTCCTCTTTCCCTCCCCCCTCTCACTCTCTTCTTTTTGCCACATTTAACACTACAAAATTTCAGTTTGCAGGACTTGTTAGAATGTTACGATATTTTGGTTTGGTTTGGTTTGGTTCTTTTGCTTGTCAATTTTATGGGACAGGGTCTCTCTATGTAGCTCTGGCTGTCCTGGAACTCACTATATAGACCAGACTGGAATCACACTCACAGATTCTCCTGCCTCTGCCTTCTGGTTGCTGAGATTAAAGGCATATACCACCATGCCAAGCTGGAATATTAACCATTTTCAGAATCTTGCTTAGAGGTCCTTAGTCTAAGAATCCCATTCTACTAGCTACCATCACTCATTATATTCGTTCATATATACATACATACATAATACATACATAATACACACATACATATACACACATATATGTGTGTGAGAGTGATGCGATGTGCGTGTGTAATGAGGTGTGTTATTGGGCTGTGTGTGTATGTGTGTGTGATGTGGTATGTTGTGTGTATGTGTGTGTATGTGAGATGTGGTGTGTTGTTGTTGGTGGTGGTGGTGGTGATGGTAGTAATGGTGGTGTTGGTGGTGTGTGTGTGCATGTGTGTCTTCTTTCAGGAAAATGTTAATTCATTTTTCATTGACTATGTGACACTGGTGTCCTATTCATGACAAGTTGCTGTGATCAACACTTAGAGGCTAAGTATGGATTAATGAGCTGTATGTAAAGGCCAACATAACAAGGAGTCTTTATTTGGGCTTGTTAATGTGTCAGACTAGTTAGATTGAATTACACTCCCAAGAATTTGGCTTCTCAGATGTTTCCAACTTCAGTAGGGCCACAAGGAAAGACCCTTGGAGGACAGCCAGGAGGGATGCCTCTCATGCTGTGTTGGTTAAATATAAAGCATCTCTCATGGGTTCTCATGCTGAAGGCTTGGCTCCCAGATGGTGACACAAACATCAGGAGGTAGCTTGGTGAAGGAAGTCAGTCACTGGGGACTTGCCTTTGAAGTGGGTTTTGTCTCTGGTCTCCTTTTGCCTTGCATCTTAGCAACTATGAGGTGCCTCATGTAGGCCCACAGCAGTGGAGCTAGCTGAGCTTGCACTTGAAGCCTCTGAAACTGTGTGCTCTCAAGTGTACATTTCTTCCTTTGGAGTTAGAGCTCTTGGGAATGGCTCATAGTTTGGAGAGCTAAGGCGTGTTTCTGATCCACCCTGAAGTGACGCAGCGCCACCGCCTTTGCCCACTGAACTTCCCTCGGAGTTTTGCTCTGCATCTTTGGCTCCCAGGTGAGAAGTATGTATTTAGAATCATGATAAAAGGCCTGACTCCTTCGATGGTGGCCTCATCAGTAACATTAAAGCCAGTAAAACCAGACAAGGTTTAATGTGAGTTTGGTGGCTTCGCATTGTGTTTGTAGCTTCTACTCTGTTCATGACCTCCTCTTCCTGATGGTTAGTTCTGTGGAGTAAAGCGTCAGTATCAGTGCAGAGCCAGCGATCTCTAAAGCTTACTATATAAGTCACTCCTCCTCTCCAGTACACCCCTCACATGTGTCCTCAGCAATATACATCCCTGCACATGTATACACAAATGTATAATCTTCTGACTTTGATCTGCTGACTCTATTTATCTGGACAGAGCTTGACCAGAACAGAATGCTCCTTTTATAGTGATTAACAATTTGATGGTGCCTAAGGATCTATCTGTATAAGCCATTAGGTTCTTCTGTTTTGATATTCCAGGGAGGAATCAAAGAGGATGTCAATGGATCTCACAAGACATTTTCCTGTTTTTCTGTTATAAAAACACATACAAAATATAGCATGTTAGTAATGGTAACTGTGTGGTCCAATGATATTAAGTAAATTTATAATGTACAACCATTACTGACATTACCTTTATAGCATTCTTCATCTGATAATGACAAAGCTTTATGGTACTTACAAAACAAATTCCAGTTCTTCTCTGTCCCCAGCCCCTGGCAACACCATTTTATGTTTAGGAATTTGACTATTCTTTGCACCTCACATAGCTGGAATCATACAGTCTTTTTCCTTTGTGAATGGCTGATTTTGCTTGCAGAGAAACTTCAACATTCACCCAGGCTGCAATATGTCAGAAATGCCTTCTTAAAGCTAACATTCTGTCATATTTCTGTAGGTTTTCATTTATTCAGTTATCTATCACTAGACATTGGTATTGTTTCCCTGTTCTAGATACTGTAAATAGTATGTGTGCTCTGAACCCAGCTTTATACACCTCTTATCAAGACCTGGCTTTGAGTGTTCTGACATGTGCTTAGAGTGGAATTGCTGGATTAGGAGACAAAATTCTGTTCTCAAATTTCTGAGGAATTGCCATAATCAGAGGACTTGCCGCAGAGGCTGAACTGGTTTCTTTTCTTTATTTTTCATTCCCAGCAATGCACAGAATTTCCCCACCTCCCCTGGGTCACCACTGGCATTTCTTATGTTTCTTGTATTTGTTTGGTTGTTTTGAGTCAAATATCCATCCTACTGGCTGGAGGGAGCATTGTGCAGCTTTGATTTCCATCTATCTGATTGTTTATTATGTTAAGCTCCTGTTCTGTGCCTTTTGGCCACTTACCTGCCTCCTTCATAGGAATGTCTCCATGGGTCTTTCACCATTTTGCAGTTGCTTATTGTTTTGGGTAGTAATTCCTTGCAAAAAGCATGACTTGAAATTTTTTCTCAGACATGCAGACTATCTTTTTATTCTTTTGGTATTTTTTTTCTCTTGAAGAGCATTTTTTTTTTTTTACTCATTTGCCTTTATTGTATATTTGTAATGGCTTAGAGTGACCACTGTGCTTTGAATGACCCTTCAGGCATATCTTGGGCTGGATTTCTAGTGACAAACCCTCTCAGCTTTTGTCTTGAAATGTTTCAGTGTTTCCTTCACTTCCTAATTGGCAATTTTCCTCCATATGGGAAGTGTTTCACAGATAGTGCTCTTGATGGGTAATAAGTTTGTAGGAGACATTTTGACTCTACCTGGAGACAGTCTCCAACCCTTCGTAGTTTATTATGATAACCCTCATGAGGGTGCTACATAGGGTCTGCTTTGGTTGAGCCAGTTCTGTCACAGATTTTGAGGTTTGTCTTTGCCTTGGGAGAATTTGGTTCCAATGAGTCTCAGTGTGGCGCTCTAAGGATCTACTTTTCTTGGAACTGATTGTGATTCTCTGGATTTCCTCATATGTGAAATGTACTCTGCTATTCTTCAGACATCCTCACTGTCCCCCTTGCCTTCTCCTCCCACCCTGAATCTTACAGGCCGTGTGTGCTCGGCTGCCTGAAGATGTCTTCACAGAGGTCTGAAGCTCTGGCCAGGGAGCAGTCTTTTCTTCTTCCTTCTCTTCACATTTGGCTATTCTTTCAATATTTCCGGTGCTTCCCATTTCTCTTCTTTAGGCTAGCTCCAGACTCCCAGCTCTCTTGCCTCTGCCTCCAGATCATCAGGTTTACAGGCTGTGCCAGCTAGCCTAGTTTCAACACTTTCCACACCCTTTCACAATCATCTTCACAGCCTCTAGTGAATTGAGTTCTTGTACTTTTGAACTCCAGATTTCCCTTTTGGTTTGTTATCTATGTGCTTAAAAAAACTTGGACATAAAATTATAGACTTAAACCCCAGTTAGTACCTTGAATATCTTTTAAATTCTAACTTATATTTATACTTACGTGTACGAATATATGTAGTTGAGTGCAATTGTCTTCAGAGGTCAGAAGATGGTGTTAGATACTTTGACAGCTGTCCAACTTGTGTGTTGGGACTTGTGTTCAGGTCCTCTCCACACGAGGTATTTATTCTTAAGCACTGAGCCATCTCTCCAGGTTCCCTTCCTTCAGTGTTTTTAAGGCTTCTGTCTAGCAGTTCTGCCATGAGTTCTTTTCCGAGGACAGCTCTTGTTTTATTGTCTTTGGAGGGTCCACATGTATCTTCCTGTTACTGATATTTGTTGCAAACTGGCCATATTACAAGTCAGGAGTAGCCTTTGAGTTCTCATAGATTTTTTGGGAAGCCTCTTTCTAGACCCCATTTTGCTGCTTTGAAGTTGTGTAACCTTGGATGGCTCAAGATCCTCAATCAATGCAGCCTCTTCCTCCACAGAGTAGGGTGTGGTCAATTGTTGCTGCTCTGTGTTGCTGGATCTCCACCACCCTGCTTTTCCAGCTGTGGCAAACCAGGCTGGAGCTCATTCTGGCCAACGAACTACAAGCAGCTGTGGCCTGCTGACCCTGAAAAGGCCTTTGGAGACCAGCCTTTGCCCTAGCAGCTCTCATCTGTCTTGACACAGCTATTATGGAGGCCACTTGTTGAGCCTATATCAGCCTGAGCCCCTGACTCAGTGATGGAAACTGGTCTCCTTACAAGATTAAGATGCAAAGCTATTGGGAGAAGTTCCTAAAATGTAAGGATTGATTGGTTCATGAATGCATAGCTTAGGCCTTCCTCACAAACATATAATGTGGTATGCTTGTTTAAAGGGACATGTAGATGTGGGAAAACAGCTGTCTGGGACCAGGCATCCAATCAGTGCTTGGGAATCATCGTCACCTGGTTCTTTACGTGTACCCTGCTATTGCGGTGAAGTCATCTTTTCATGTTTCATAGCACGAGCCCTCCTTTCTTTCCCATGTGTGGAAAGCTCATTCATGAAAATGTGAATCTGTTGGACCTCTAACTGAGAGCAGGCTGGCTTTGCAAAATGGTCTTTATGTGCAGGAAGGATTCCATGTGGGAGTGGTTAGAAACAGCAGGTGCATCCATATAATAGATGTGTTTGCTGATAAACAGTGGCTGAACACCACCTGCTCAGGAGTCTACTGACTGCATCTCACCAAATGAGCAACTGCTCCAGGTGCTGCTGGAGATGCACAAGGATTCTGTTATAACAAAAGCCTTGAGGCCAAACAACAGCTTCTCCCCAGGAAGCAGACCCGGGATGTCTGTGCTCTGGAATCTCTTAGCAGCGATAAGCTTTCTATCATTTAAATGAGCTGCACAGAGCATAGGGTACAGTAAAGATGAGACCTTCTCAAATGGGAAGACACATTTATATTCCAGTGCCTATCACCAACTAACTAGCTCCTGGGTGACTTTGAGCAAGACACTTAGCTTCTCTGAGTCCATACTGCAGGTCTCTAAGGTAAGGATACACTGGAATGCTTTTCATATAGTCTATTGAAAAGACTGAGTGAGATATTTAGAAAAACAAAGGTACAATGCCTAATCTATGCGGCAAGACGTCAAAGAGGATCTGATGGACATCACTGCCCCATTATCATCCATCCATTATCATGAGCACTGCTGAGACCGGAAATCCGTGCATGGTCTTCTGTGATCAATGGACCGTGTTGACTGCAACTGCACTTTAGAGAAAATGATTCTTCAAATAATTCTCATTTATCTAGACTAAATTGAACCCAACAAATGAACTGTTTTTAAGCATTGCATTATGTTTTCCCACCAAAGCTGTTTCAACATATCCTTATAGAACTTCCATATAAATACTAGTTGTATAGCTAGGAAAACAAAATTGGGGGTTAAATCATTTGCCCAAGATGGAATATCTTTCATAACTTTCATATCTTTAAAATTAATTGTATGTGTGTGTGTGTGTGTGTGTGTGTGTGTGCACATGCACCCTTCATGCATATGTACCCACACATGCGTTCATACAAATGTCCCCAAAGACAAGAGACCAGATACTCTAAAGCTGGAATTACAGGTGGTTGCAAAGCATCTAGTAAAGATGCTGGGAACTGGACTCTGGTCCTCTAGAAGAATAACAAATTCTCCTTACCACTGAGCATACCCTTGAACCTTGGAAGAGGTGAGCTGAGCTATTTTGGTCTGCCAGTCTGTTCCCACTACAATGTCAGGTGACCTAGGTGACCACCTTAAGATATGGTATTATTAGCCCCAAGCCTTAGTAATTCTAGCCCAAAATCACCTCTGATTTCCTGAATCAAAATGTTTAATAATACTGGCATTTAGGATTATTTACCTTGCCTTACCTCAGTCAGGGAACATTTTCTTGTCTTGTCTGACAGGGGTTCAGTCCCCCTCCCCTACATAAGGAGATGGAAGGCCGGATAAAGCAGAGTCACAAAGGCACTTTGTCACAAGCAAAGAACAGGGTTCAGGTCCTCAGAGGACAGCCCATGACTCTTCTTCCCATATCCATAGCAACGGAGGCCAACTGTGAAATACTAATCATCACAATTTGAGAAAATGCCATCAGACTCTTGCTTTCAGCACCTCTCAGGAAGGACAAAGCACTCAGCTTGCTTATGTGGCTTAGTTTTCCCCAGCTATGTTGTCTTCTTTGTAGTGAGCAAAATGAAAAAGGAAATATCCAGTTCTAGAAAATAGACCCAGGGGTGTGCCAATAAAGCCTTCGCCTAAAAATAGACTTAATTTGGCAAGAGCCACCTGCCATTCCTAATAAAGCAGCCAAGGAAGCGTGAATCTGAAGCCCTTGGGAATTGTTCTCTTTTGTTTTACTTTCTAAAGTCCCCTACTTGTAGCCCCATTTTCATCAACACCATCAAGGCATAATTTCCCATAAAATAAAATGTACCAGTTTATGTATAGCATTGGCCAATAAAGAAGCCAGAATAGACATCATCCCAATAAAGATGAATGCTCCCATCACTTCTGATGGCTTGCTTGTGAATTCTCAAGGCCTAGAAGATGCCAGTCTCTTTAAGCAAGCTCTGTGGAGCAGTTTGCCTGTCCCAGAACTTGAATTAGATGCAACCTTATGTTATCCTTTGTGTCTCTCCTGCCTTTCCACCACAATATGTCTGTGGCCATTTTTTTAGTTCTTTGTGTGGCTGAGTCAAGATTCAGATTGTTTTCACATGGGTACCTAACAGTTCTAGAAATTTTCATTGAAAAAACTGTTACATTTCATTGCAGTTTTTGAGACAAGGTCTTACTGTGTAGCCTGGGCTAGCCTGGAACTCATCTGGTTTAGAGCTCACAGATAATCACCTACCTTTGCCTTCTGGGTACTGGAATTAAAGGCATATACCACTACACCTAGACAAAATTATGTTCATATGTATGTATTTGTATGTGCATATGTACTTGTAAGTAAAGGTACCCTCTGAGTTGAGGACGTATTAGACCTTGTGGAGCTAGTGTTACAGGTTGTTATAAACTATCTGATTTGGGTTCTGGGAACCAAACTTGGGTCTTCTGAAAGAGTGCTGTGGCCATTGGAATAAGAATGGCTCCAGAGAGACTTGGGGAGTAGTAAATGGCCAACCAATGACTGGCCCAACTTGAGGTCCAGTGGATGGGCAAGAATAAATCCTTGACACTATTAATGGTACTTTGTTATGCTTGCAGAGACAGAAGCCTAGCATAACTGTCCTCTGAGATGCTCCACCCAGCAGCTGACTGAAACAGATGCAGAGACCCACAGCCAAATATTGGACAGAGCTAGAAGAGTCTTATGAAAGAGTTGAGGGAAGGCTTGAGGAACCCGGATGGGATAGGGGCTCCACAGGAAGACCAACACAATCAACTAACCTGGACCCTGGAGGCTGCCAGAGTCTGAACCATCAAGCAAAGAACAGACAAGGACTGGACCTAGCCCCACCTCAAGTGTAAGAGAGGTGCAGCTTGGTTTTTATGTGGGTCCCCCAACAACTGGAGTAGGGCCTTATCCTGACACTGTTGCCTGCCTATAGATCCTGTTCCCCTATCTGGCCTATCTTGTCTGGCCTCAGTGGGAGAGGAAGTACCTAGTCCTGCAGTGCCCTGAAGTGCCAGGGTGGGTTGGTACTTAAGAGGGACCCCCCACTTATAAGAGATGAAGGAGGGGTGGAGGGGACAGGGCTGTGTGAAGAACAGGTGCTGGGGGGGAGGATGGATTGTGATCAGGATGTAAAGTGAATGAATGAATGAATAAATAAATAAATAAATAAATAATAAATAGGAAAAATAGCTACCATAGATTTGAATGCTTAGTCACCAGGGAGTGGCTTTTTTTTTTCTTTTTGAAAGAATTAGGTGTGGCTTTGTTGGAGAAAGTATGTCACTGGAGGTGGGCCTTGAGACTTTTAAAAGCTTAAGCAAGGGCTAGTGTCTCTCTCTTCCTGCTTCATCCAGATGTAGAACTCTCTGTTAGTTCTTCAGCACATGCTTGCCTGCTTACCACCATGCTACCTTCCATGAAGACAATGAAATTAAACCTCCGAAACTGTGAGTCAGCCCTAATTAAATGAGTTCCTTTATAAAAGTTGCTATGGTCATAGTATCTCTTCACAGCAATAACATACTGACTAAGACAAGAAATGTGATTTCTTAACCACTGAAGCATCTCTTGAGTTTTATTGTGTTTTTATATATTATTTTTGAAAAAAGGTTGATTATAAATATATGGCTGTATTTCTAGATTTTATCCTGTCTTGTAATTATGATCCTGAATTGCTTATATATTATTTTTTAAAATCAATCAGTTAAGTCATGAATGTGTTCACTCATATCTCAACTTTCTTCTCTCCCATTGTTTTTATATAATCCATCAGTTTTATATATTGATCCTACATTGCTTTGATTACTATATCTTTATTTTTATTATTTATTTTTAACTTAGAAAGAGTCTGTCTTCCAACTTTGCTGATTACCTTTTGAAAATTGAGGGGTTGATCTCGTTTCTCTGCATATTCAGGTGAATTTTAAAATATTTCTTAATTTATTTCTATTAAAATATTTCTGAGAATTATTTGAACTTCAAAATATCTTAGCCTTGGGGAAATTTATCTCTTAATATAAAATTCTTACATCTGCAAATATGGTAGAATCTCTGCATTTATTTAAAAGTTCTATTTCACTCATCAATTTTTTTTGAACTTGCAACCTAATAGATTTTAGACATATTTATTAGGTTTTACTCATGTTGTGACATAAAATGAAACCATTTATAATTAAAATTGTAAGTCTGCATTTGTTAATTATTTTTTCTAGCCTTTATAAATGGCACAGGTTGATCTTGTGTCCTGAAATATCCCCAAACTTGCCTGTTAATTTCTATAAGTGTGTGAAGATTCTTCAGGGTTTTCTATAGGGACATTTATATTATGGAAGAATCAATGTTGTCATTTTATTTCCATTTTGTATTATTTTACTCTTTTTACCTTATTGCAATAAAGAAAAATCTATATAGTGATATTGAATACAAGTTTTGAAAGAAAATAAAATATGTTGCTATCAAGCTTAAAGGGAGAAAAATTGTTTAGTGATTTGTTATTAGCTATTACACTCTGTTGGATGTTGAAGTTTTATTTGGGGTAGATAGTCTTATATGGTTAAAGGAATTCCTCTATCTGACTTCCTATAGATTTTGATCATGAATGAATGTCAAAATGTATTCAAATGTATTCTAGATTCATAAGCATAAGGATAATCATATGGCTGTAGTGTTTTATCATTTAGTCTATTAATATAGTGAATTATATTGATTGACTTTAATTCTGAATCAACACTGCATAGTTTAGAAAAACTCACTTGGCTATCATTTATTTCATCTCCACACGTTACTGAATCAATTTTGCTAATAGTTAGTGCATTGGGTTTTTTACCTTTGCAATGAAGGATATTGATTTTTTTGTTTTCTCTTGAACTGAAAGATTTTATATTACCATGAGGTGAATTTTTAATTGTTTTTAAAAATATCAGAAGAATGCTGTGTTGATAACACATTATAACACATCATATTTATTTATCAATCATCTCTCACCTATCTGGCACCCACATTTATCTATTTATTTATCATCTATCTATCTATCTATCTATCCATCTATCTGTCAATCATCTATTTATATCACCTTTGTATCTGTCTATATATCTATTATCTATCTATCTATCTATCTATCTATCTATCTATCTATATCATCTATCCATCTATCTCTCATTTACCTCTATCTACCATTAATCATCCTTACTGCTACTTCTCAAGGTTTCTTGTTCCTTTGGATTACCACTTGACTATTACACACTTCAGGACACTTTCCTTCTAGCATTCAACTTGATTTTGCACTCCTCCAACTCCCAGAAATTCTTGGACCTCTCAGAATACTTTTGTAATTGTAAAAAAAACTTCCAGCATTTTGTCCTTTGTATTTCTGGGTTATTAGCATATTCTTGTACTTAATGGGCTCAGGTTTAGTTTGAAATTGAAATGTTCCCCATAGGTTCATGTATTCAAGGGATTTTCCCTGAACTGGTTGTAGTGTTTGAAAAGATTATGGACATTTAGAATGTAGGGCCTTACTGGAGGAAATATCAGTAAGGATGGGATTAGATAGCCTGACTCCACTTCCTTTTCTGTCTCTGCTTTCTGTGTGTGGGTGAAATGTGATCATCCACATTCTTTCTCTTATGGACATGTCTTTCCTGCCTTTTGCATGCCTTTCCCTAACATGATGGACTCTAATCCCAGCGGAACTGTAAAGCAAAGAAAACCCTTTCTGCCTAGACTGCTTCTTGTTGAGAATGTTCTGTTACATCAATGTAAGGGAAGCTAATATAGGCTCCCAGACATTCATGTCCTGGTTCCTGGATGCCTTGGTGGTCAGTCATCGATGGCATGTAGAGGTTAGAGGGCAGCCTACCTACTGTGGCTTCTAGGAATCAAACTCAGACTCTTAGACTTACACCACATGTGTCTTTACCTGCTGGTCCATCTAACTGGTCCAGCAAAACTGTTCTGCTTTTCCTTTTAACTTGACAATTTGATTACTAAATCATGTTTTGTTAAGGTTTCTCAGACCTAGCTAAGTTGTAATATCTGTCTCTGCAATCTGCCCACTATAACAGAACAATTACTGGACAGAGTCTAGGGTAGGCCTTACTCTAGGGTGCTCATGTGATTTGTGTTGCATGTTCTTTAAGAGCCTGTGTGTTAGGCTTGGTGTATGGGGAAGGGCTATTAGAAGGTGGAAGCCCTTAGGTTGCCAGGGATGGACCCTTGAAGAGAATCTATCTCTGTTCCTCTGCTGCTGGACTGATGAGGAACTTTGTTCCACCACACAATTCCATAGTATGCTGTCTCACTAACTCCAAAGCCAGAGGAACCTCTTCTCTCGATACTTCACTTATCTCAAGTATCTTGCTATAGTCATGAATAGTAAACTGAGATAATGTGAATTTTAAGCTATGGTTTTTCACTTTCATGAGGGCACTGAGGGTAATAAGGTGTTAATGATCACAGTGTCTCCATTCTTACAAGGCTGACATAGCACGTCCTTCATAATTTGACCACCACGTTTCTCTAATTAATGTTCATCTCGATAGCAACAATTTCTTAAACAGCTTCACACTAAACACACACAGAGCAGCCTTTAGCCAAGGACACCAGAAGGATGTCACACAGGCCTTGGGGCATTCCATGTCCCATAGTTCCCTTTGCATTTGACATGTCAAAGGCTGCAGAGGTTCAGCCACTGCAGCTGCTGCTCTTTGCCCCTCCAGGCTGGCAGGAACGGTGCTCTCTGCTTGGTTTCAATCTTTGAATCAATCTTTGAGCTGTGTCCCCTGGAACGGGCATATTTTTAAGCTGAAGTTTCCTTCTTCCATAAGACCCAAAGGTGGATTCAAGGGAATTTAAGGAGAAGATAAATTATTGCAATCGGGAAATTATCCCCAAACAGAGAACTGTGACTATTGTGTAGCTCAGTGTGGCAGTATTATTTCCACATGTATCCACCATGGGACTGTTGTCTTGCTTTGCTCATTATGGCTTGTGAAAACAGCTGCCTCATTTACAGATTTTAGTTCCATATTTGATTATATTAAGAAGCCTGCCTCTACTTAACTGCCAATTCTGGGTGCAGAACTTCCATTTACCACTTCTCTCAGGTTTTACTTTCCTAAAGAAGCTAAGGAAAGCAACCTGGTTAATCTTAGTTATATCTTCAAATTGATAGACTGTAGTCGATGGCACTGCTTTAGATTTGAGGTTTGGAATTAGGGAGTTTTTTGTATATAGCCTTGGCTGTCCTGAGACTCACTCTGTAGATTAGGCTATCCCTGAACTCAGGCATCTACCTGCCTCTACCTCTTAGGTACTGTGATTAATCTGTGGGCCACCATGCCTGCTAATAAATCTTTTTTTAAACAGTCCTGGAGTTTGATGCCAGGACCTTGTTCAATCTTTGAGCTGTGTCCCCAGGAACGGGCATATTTTTAAGCTGAAGTTTCCTTCTTCCATAAGACCCAAAGGTGGATTCAAGGGAATTTAAGAAGATAAATTATTCCCTCTGAGTTAGGCAAGTCCTGAAGCTTGAGTGCTTTGCCACAGAGTTGGAGGCAGAACCTGGACGAGCAACTGTTTGCAAAGACAGTTGTTAGCACCACTAAAGCCTCTCTGGATGCAGGGCGCTCTGGGGAAGAAGTGATCCTAAATTAAGCCTTTAGGGGTACAAGGTAGTTAACTAAATAAGGCTGTCCGAGAAGCAGACATTTCAGACAAAAAAACCAAGAACAAATCGTGAGTTAGGCACACTTTAAACCTCACTACAAAAGACATTTGATTGAACTAAAGCATCCCAGTTACCTGTCAAGTTGGCTGTCAGTGCTCAGGGTCTTCTCAGTAGAGACCTTTCAGACTAAAGACATGCTAAACACACAGAACTTTTTGGTAGCCACCATGGAAATCCACTGAGAACTTTCAGAAAATATTATAATCTGAAATTATCCTATGGGAATTTATCCCAATGAAAAAAATCTGCATTCATAGAAATAATAAATAAAATTAAATTAAATTACTTCTACTGCACCCATATGATGAATATGCATCATACCGTGATCAAAATGATGGTTAGGGAATGTTTATTGGCACAGGAAGTTGTACGTGATCTAAAGTAAAATGATTAAAAGTAGACTGTCAATGAGCATTGCCTTGCATTAGTCATTAGAGCCTGGTGCCTGCTGCAGAGACAAATAGACCCCTAAATTGCAATTGTCTGGTGAAACAGAATCTTCTGTCTTACTTGTATTCCAACAGGATGCAGAATAGCAAGACATCCTGAGTGGTTTGCCTTTGAGCTGTAGACCAAGACTCGAGGATGATTCTGCCACAAGCCAGAGGGTTTGGAGAGAGAAAAGTTCCTCATGCAGATCAATGTGTTCTCTCTTCTAGAAATGTTTCACATTACTTCTGTTCCATAGTCCTAACAAAACTTAATAGCTAGGCCCAAACCCATTTGGCCGGAGATGAAGAAATACTGAGGATCATACCACTGTAAATGTAGGAAAAAGAAATTCTCATACATTTTGATTCCAATCTTTAGAAAACCAGCCTATGAGATTGGTGAGATAGTTCAGTGGTTAAGATCGCTGGTCATACTTGCAGAGAATTTGGTGTCAGTTCCCTGTCACCCATATGGTGGCTAACAACCACCTGTAACTCTAGTTCCATGTGATCTGATACCATCTTTTGGCCTCCATGGGCACCAGACACCCATGTGGCACACAGACATACATGTAGACAACATGCACATTTAGTGCAAACTTTTAAAAAAGAAAATCAACCTATAGCATGCATCTAAGCATCATCTGCCTGCCTGTGAGCTTTTTGCCATTCATTCATTTACTCAGCTGTGTTTATGATGGGAAGAAACATGTCAACATGCACACAGGGATGACACACAGACCAAGTGGGTAATTTTCTTATCCATATTCAAAATTGCATGCTCACATATTATATAAAACTTACTGGATAATCTTCCTTTTGTATACCAAACTAAAGTTTTTGACCTTGCTACATTGTATGTGCAGTTATAATAAAAGAAGTCGTGATAAGTTTTACAGAGAGACGACCAACATACTTCAGCATTCCCTAATGTTGAGGGGATAATCATTTGCATAAGCAGTTACCCCAGTCACAGACTGTTTGCAAGGAAATACAGCTTTGTGGCCTCTGACCTGCTATAGCAAACATGTAAGGAACAGTCCTGCGTTTTGTTAATGTCTAATCAGGTATCTTTCCATGGCTTGAGAACTTTCTTGTGTGCTTTCTTGTGTCAACTCAACTTTCTTTTTTATCAGAGATTCTTGAGTGAGGAAAAGCCCAGCTTGTAAGCTTTCATTATGAACAAATAGACTCAGATTGTCTAGCTAATAATTAGAGAAAAATATTAAGCCTGAAGACACTTGCCAGCAATAGACATGTTTTGCTGTAATTATACATATTCTATTATCTACTATATGTAGAGATGTGACCACTATGTGTAGAGATGTGACCACTATGTGCAGACATGTGACAACTCCTACTGTGTGCAGACGAATGACATCTTCCTCTACATGTAGATTTAACATCTCCCACTGTAGGCAGACACGTGACATCTTTCTTTATCGGTAGCCATGTGACATTTCACATTGTGTGCAGACACAAAATGTCCCACCTGTGTACAGATATGTGACATGAACTTTCACTGTGTGCAGGCATGTGGCATCAACTCCCACTGTGCAGACATGTGACATCTCTTATTGTGTACAGACAGGTGGCATCATCTCCCACAGTGTTTAGACAAATACCATCATCTACTGTGTGTAGACATGTGACATCGTCCATTATGTGCAGACATGTCATCATCCACTGTGTGACATTCAGAGACAGGACCAAGATAGATGATTTTCACACAGCGGAGTCTTACAGTGAGCTCCCAAAATCTACAGAGGCAACAAGGTTAGACAGGAACACCTGTCCGGAGCCAGAGGATCAAAGACACTGAGTGTCCTCAGTTTATCAATCTAGGAAGACTCTCTGGAATGTGTTGAACTCCATTGTCCAACATCTTAGAACATGCTTCAGGCCAGCTCTGTATCCATAGCCTTCTCTCGGGCACTTCCTAACCAATAAGCAGGCAGGCACTGCTTAGGGAGAGAGCACTTTCTGAGAGACACTCAGTCAGGCTATCCTGCTGTGCAGACACTGAAGTGCACAATTGCCATGGCATCTGCATGCAAAGGAGACAGTCAGCAGAAGATACACGAGGCTGCTGCTGTCAGAACAAGCCCCATTACTGTACTGTACACTACAAAAAGGACGAAAAGGACATGTCACAACATTGACATGTGAATTATAGTGAAATAAATACATGCTTACTGTCTTCAAGTATGACACACCATGTATGATAGTTGCCACACCAGAAATGCCACAGGTTCATTTGCCCCACAATTATAGCAAACACGGAGTGACAGGTTGCAACATCAAGTTATAATGGCTGTAGAGTTATGGTGGCGTTGGTGATGGGACCTTGGGAGCTCCATTTGTGTCTTATGGGATCACTGCCACATTGCTGACTTCAGTTAATTAAGAGATGCAGGATGGGATTTCCCACCATCCCAGGGCCTTCCTAGTCTTGCCACTAGGATACAATTGAGTTTCGTTCTTTCATTTCGTACCCATCTTATAATGAAACTTAAGATTTCAGTTCAGTTTTCCAAGAAAAGTCCTTGCGTGGTCCAGACTGCCCAGCATGCCTTCCACACTCCTCTCTCAAGCACTCACCACAGGAATACACCTGTAACCTCTTATTTGGTAGATGCCTGCACCCCCAACGACAATGCAGGCTCCACAAGGAGAGGGTGCCTTATTACTGTATTCATTTTGTTCTCTAAGAAAACCATAGCTCAGGCATTTAATGTACATTTAATGTCAAAAGAAGATAAATGAGGTTTTCTGTGCAAGCAAGTGTATCCCAGGGAGGGTAAGCAACTTTCCCTGGGCCTTAGAGCCTTGAGAGCGTTCTGCTTCCTGTGAGATAGGCGGCAAGTAATAAGCAACAACTTGTATTAATAGATGTTCCTGGAGATGCCAAGTGAAGACAGCAAGCCAAGGGTTCCATTTTGTCAGCTAAGCTTTGCACAGTCTACACAGTTGTTACATTATATTCATTTTAAAATTGACAATCACAAAGTTACATAATGTATTCAGGGGTCTAAAAGTGCTTTCACATTTGTCTTTAAAGAATTGTAAATGCTTAGGGAGTAATGGGGCAAGAAGACACAATGTCCGTGACAGTGACAGGGTGAAGATGTGTATCCAGATAGCAAATCCAGAATGACTCTTACTAGGTCACCTAGAACCCGGGAGAGATGCAATACACCACAGAAATGATCAGGGGAGGATGGGGTTTCTGTGAAAGCTGGGTACAAAGGCTGGTCTCTGCCAGAAGAATCAGTGTGTTGTGAGGAAGTGGTGAAAGAGTACAGCAATCCTCATTCCAAACACAAGGAAACCAAAGAGCAAAGGCCTGGTGGGGTCAGAAACAGGGCAAGCAGCTGGTGTTGCTGAGTGTGGTTGTGAGGCAGGTGCTGTACAAGGGGGTGAGTGTCTAAAAGAGGAAAGGCAATCTATGCACTAAGGGTCCCAGTTCAGACACTGATGTGTCTAGGTTTCAAAAGGAAGTGTCAGGTTAAGGGCATGAAAGTCAGCCTAGGAGAATCACACCACCCTCTCCCTCCCCCTCCCTTTCCTCCCTTCCTCATTCCCTCCCCCTTCCCCCTCTCCTCCCTTTCCCTTTCCATCCTCCTCCTCTTCCTCCTCCTCTGTCTTCTTGTCTTTAGCCTGAATACTCAAGATGGGTCACAGTCACATCACGGGATAGATACACTCTAGCCATCATGCTATGGGGGAGCTCTTATCACCCAGGCTGCTGCATCTATAAGTGTGTGTGGGGGTTGCAGGTGATACATGCTCTACTCACTAAAGGAAGATCCTGTTTTCTTCTCCATTTCTTACAGCTTCTCACTGATACTGAACAGCATAAGGACCAGTGGCTACACAAGAAGAGATGCTAATACAGTGGGTACCGTACACTGGAAAGATTTCTTTTTGAGAGACTTAGTGGCTCACAAATAATCAACTCCCTATCACCTAATTAAGGGTATGCACTGTGCAATCCAGGCAATTAGGATTTAAACCCTATGCCACCCCATGGCTGTGTGATTTCAGGGAAACAATGTTACCTTTCTGAATCAAAATTCCTGACCTGTATTATTATATCTCTCTTCAGAAGATTCTGTGAGATCCCTAAGATGTATAAAATACATGGTATCTAAAGTAAGTATATCATTGCTCCTACTGAGCTGATGTGCTGATCATGTCAATGGGTGTGCTGTAAGAGCCACATAAGAAAACAGAGAGTCAGATATTCAAACTAGGGAACCAGCCTGAACCTGGTCTTGGCAATGTTTGCTGAACTTCTAGACAGCTCAGGAATTCCAGTTTTCAATATTAGATCTTGAGAGTCATGTATCTGCATAAGACTGTGCATAGAAGGATGCTTGTTGTAGCATGCTTAATAATTTTATATTAAAAAGTACATGTCCATTAAATTGGGGACACTGGATAAGTAAAAGACAGTCCAGTCACAGTATGGAACATCAATTACAGTTTAAGGGAAGGAGATGAATCTATGCTCCATAGTTAAATAAACAAATTACAAAGCAATACATACAGTATGACATAATTTATGTAGAACAGGATGCAATTCTATGCTTTAATCATGAGAGGAAGATCTGGAAATGTTTCCGAAGCTGATATGTGTATCAGCAGAGAGAGGAGGAGCCAGCTCAGAGTAGGACTTCCTGAGCGAGATGTGATGGTGCAGCTTGGAGATGGCGTCAGCAGGATCATGAACTGGGGGTTCTCCCATGCTCCGACAGCACAGCCCTGGATTAAGACAACTGATTAGAAAATTTAGGTTCCTAATCAAAAGAAACTATAGAAGGACCTCTAATTTTTAAAACACATTATTCTTTGTGTAATACGTGAGTGCACTTGTGAAGGGTATATGCATGCCAGGGCACATGTGTTGAGGCTATGGAATGGCCTTCAGGGTCAAGCCTTACTTTACTACCTTGCTGTGGATTGGAACTCATATATTCAGGCTTACGAATCCATCTTCCCAGCCCCATCTCTACTTTTTACATCTTTTACAAGAATATATTCATATATAGCACGTATAGTCAAAATTTTAGGAAACCAATAGGGAAGGCTTAATCTCTATGTAGGGCTGAGCCCAGAGGGTAGAATAAATTCCCCAATACCCAAGTTCAATATCTAACTCTGACTTCTTCCCTGGGTATGAAAGATCCTCGAAGATGTGGATCCTTTTATTTCTTCTGTCCTGCACAGTTTTTGGAGGGAAATTGTATGAGAACATTTTGCATTGGCAGCCTGTTCTTAGATTTTTTCTGGAAGTTTCTTAGATTTTTCTGGGAGACAGAACTGCTAACTTCAGGCTTCACGGCAGGTTATCTGTAGCTTGGATCAGAACTTTGTTGGTATTAATTAAATTGTCTGTGGGTAGAGTAAGAAAACTATCTACAACTTTAACAGGTTTTAACCAATAAAACACATGGTTCTTGTTTCTTTTTTATTACCAGGTCTTGTGCTTCCTATGCAGACACTCTGCCTCAGAACTACATCCCCAGCCCCATATTTCTTTTGTGCATCCACTGAGCGCCCGTGGAAGGCCTTGAGCTATTCTCCTCGACAGGTTGCTGATGTCATTATCATCTGTAAACGTAAAAACAAGAAGCCGGATGAATTTGGTGCTGGCCCTGAGACATGTGTCCTGTGTACTCATGTTTCACTGGTCATGGCAAGAACATGACTCACTCTCTCAAAGGGCAGGAAGGTCAAGCATTTTATGAAAGCATGAATACCAGCACTAGAATTTTCAGCAGGAGCAAACCCACCCTCGTGTCTTATTGGAATTGACTGTAGTTTATCTAATCCTATGGTTTTGATGTGAAATGTCCTCCACAGACTCATGTTTTTAAATATTTGGTTTCCAGATGGTGGGATGGTGGTGCTGTTTTGGGAGGTTGTGGAAGGCTCTGGACATGGAGCCTAGCTGGCATACATAGATGGTCTGGCTCTACTCTGCTCGAGTGTTCTCCCTCTCCCTCTCCCTCTCCCTCTCCCTCTCCCTCTCCCTCTCCCTCTCCCTCTCCCTCTCCCTCTCCCTCTCCCTCTCCCTCTCCCTCTCCCTCTCCCTCTCCCTCTCCCTCTCCCTCTCCCTCTCCCTCTCCCTCTCCCTCTCCCTCTCCCTCTCCCTCTCCCTCTCTCTCTCCCTCCCCCTTTCTCCTTCTCTCTCTCTGCTAGATCAAAGCTTCCTATGCCTCATAAGCAGACCATTCATGATTCCATGATTTCCCTGCCACAATAAACTGTATCCCCTAAACAAATCATTCCTCCTTTAAGTTGCTTCTTATGGGTTATTTGGTCACAACAATGAGAGAAATAACTAATACACCTAACAAGTCGTGGTGAGAAATAAACTCAGACCTGAAGAGATGCTTAGCATGATGCACAGCCCCTATTAAACTGGCAGTGATTGCCGGCTTTATGGGAGCTGAGAATTTACGAATCCTTATTACTTACAATCAACTTGGCTCAGCTTCCTTCTTTGCCTAAACCATTACAGTGGGGGCAATCTCGAAAGAGCACAGGTGGCTTAACATCTTCCCCATTAGCTATCTATCTTCAGGTGTCAAGAAATTGTTTATGCCATTCCTGATCTTCATCGGTGAGACCAGAAATGTGGCTAAAGTCTTTGATGGATCACATACGGAGCTAAGGGAAGGAAGGCTGCCACGGAACCTGGAGAGCAGAAGTTGGATAGGGAGACCGTGCTGAGGGGTTTACTGCTAAAGCTTAGTCATTGCCAGGGGTGTGGGGGTTGGTGCAGGAAAGCTCATGATGCAGAAATAGAAGCAGGAGCAGGAGCTGCAGGCAGGCGAGCAGATGGAAGTTATTTTTAAAAGGAGGCTGCACAAAGCTGTAGGTGGAGAAGGTTCTAGACACAGAGAGCCAGGGCTATAGGTTAGAATGTCCTGAAGAGAAATCTGTATTATCCTGACAGGGGTGAGATTTTTCTAAAACTACTTTTTATGCCCTGTGTTTCCAGCATGAGAATAAAGAGATACTTTTAAGAGTCAGTGTGTAGTTTTCAGGTGACGGACAGCTACTCCCAAGCTGCTTTGAACAGAAAGGGAAGCCGATTGGTGCCTGTAGTTGGAATGTGTAAGACTGACATGACTTCAGGCAGCGATGCATCTGGGTGCCAAAATGGTGTATTTATTTATGTTTTAGTCTGTTTTCTCAGTCATGGTCTCATTCCTGTGCAGATTTTCTCTCCAGGTGTCCCAGTGGCAGCCAACACTCTCCTTACCCCAACACAGCAGCTAAGCACTTATAAACATGATTATTCATTAACTGATCTGTGTCTGTCTAGGTATCTGTTCACCTGACAGATTTATTGGCTGGAGTCTTATTCTCTGTTGGGGATAACCAAGAATCAGTGTACCAGACCCACATGACTTCGATAGCCAATGCATGAGATCCATCATGAGATACTTAGAAATCTTTCTTGGAGACAGAGTCAGAAGAATTGTCTTACCTGGGTGGACCCAAAGTGACATTTACTGAACGGTACAGAACCTGGATCAAAAAGATTTTCTCTGCATTTGGCACACCTGTACAAGTTCCCTCAAGACCCGTTTCACATACCTACTGCACGCTGAGGGGTTTTGAACTCTCTAACAACCATTAGTTTGTTTCTTGCCCTTGCTCCCCATGAGGCATGGGTCTGCATTGGGCCCAGGTAACTGCTGTTCTTTAAGGTCAGCCTTGGAGAGCATCAGTTTCTGTTGGTAATTGGATACTTAATGTGAGAGCAATGGACAGATGGATGAATGCCTGATGAAGATACAACTGGAAGAAGTATTTGGGATTTACAAAACCGATTGAGGCAAGAGCAGTGTCAGAAGCACGGGCAAGTAGTTCTCAGAAATGTGCACGAACACATGAAGGTGGAGGTGTCTTAGTTCCCAGTCCAGAGCCCCTTTATCTTGGGATTTCCTTTACTTTCTCTAGAGATCCTAGTCAGAGCGGAGTGTCAAAAACATGATGCTAGAAGTGTTTCCCAGCTCTGCCGCTTCGGAGATGGACTCCATTCTGTGTTCATGATTTTCCTCTGCTGGAGAAACTCCAGGGGCTTCTCAAGGTCAGCTTGCCTCCTAGAATACCCATGATTTCCCAACTCCCTCTCCCAGGCAGCAGCCTGCTAACCCAAAATAGAAATGCTAAAGTACGGACCAGGTTGGTGACGCCTGGAGCCTGGGCCCTGCTTCTGAAAAGTGGAAGACTGCGGAAGTTGACAAGCCAGGCTCTGGCTCTGTGGTGGGGAGAAGGCAGCTCTCGGTGGCATCCAGAGCCTGGCACACAGCTCTTGCTGCTGCCAACGCAGGGTTCTGGGAAACGAGGGAAAGAAGGGAACAGTCCTGTAGAACAGATGGATCCATATCGAAACCTTCCATGGAATGTTTTTATTTTCTTCGGAACTAAGGTAGGGTGTGGTCATTTTCTGATAATACCTCACATAGTACCTGCCATCCGTTTGGGCCACTTAACCACAGTTATCTAAGAAGAACACTGTCATGACCCCCCCCAACCATAACACCCACACGCACATGCACACATTTCCAGTGATGTAGTAAATGAGTCACACTGTGATCTATCAGCTGACCTTGTCCTTGGTTTCAAAGCTGGTGGAACAGTGTGACTGAAGTGATCTCTCTAATGAGCATGGAACATGGTAAAATAAAAGGTTTTGCTTTCCGGATCTCCCTAGCTGCATAACTCTGCAGAAGTCTTGCATTCCTCATCTGCAAAATGAAGCCAAAATAATAAGGTTGATTACCAAGTAAGAAGGCACAGGTAAATATCTATTATACAATATAATTCTGTGCAGAGGCGGGACAGCAAAGAAGACATAGACTCTCTACTCATAAACAAATTATTTAAGCTCCATGAACCTAAGACTTGAAATTGGAGGTGGGAACTTTTTTTGCTAGATCATTTTATCTGTTAAATAACCAGTAATAATTGCTACTTATTAAGAATTGTTGTGAGTATTGACTGAAAAGCCACTTGAAAGCATTAAGCACAGACTAGTGTGTCACAGTCACAGATGCCAGGAAGGCTGCCTGCTGCTCTTCCCTCTCTGACAGCATTACCAGCCGCATCTTCATTTACTGAGCCCAAACCATATGAGGCCCTGATCCAAACTCCCTTCTGTCAGATCCAGACCAGAAATGGATTAGAGTGAGCAGATGAGGAAAGGGATCCTCTTCACGGGCGCCAGCTGGGTATTAGCACAGTTAAAACCTAAAGTGAAAAGTTCTGCTTTCTTTGGCGAGTCAGTTGTGTTGCATGATGTTTTGCTGGGGCAAACATGTGAAGAAGTGTTTTCCTGAATTTTACACAGGTAAAAAGATGATTTGTTAAAACAAATACATAAAGGGACTCACAATAAAGGATTCTTCACTGACCACACACATGTACTGGCTTGCCTTCCATCATGTAGCTGAGTTCTGTTTATTGTGACTCCATAGAGAAAAGCACCAAAACCCTTCTAATGGTGGTCTGGTGACTTCTTGGCATTACCTCAGACTCAGGCCGATTGGCAAAGTGATGCCAGCTAATAAAGACTCACATGAGGTTTTGCTAAGGTGCTAAGACAAGACTCACATGCTGAGCAAGACCCATGAGGGGCATGTGATGTTTGGAGGGAGTGTAATTAGAACTCAACAGACAGTGACAGGGGCTTGCATAGCTAGCTTTACAATGTTTCTTGGTCGTGCATTTTCACTGATCTTCACCTTGTTAGGGGAGGCATGACAAAGAACCTAATCGCTCCTGCTGACTCATGCCAACTTAGCTGAGGCCTGGCTGTTTCTGGTAGGTCATGTCACTGCTACTGAGTCCTGTTTACCACTCCAACACCACTACACTGGACTGCTGATATATTCATAAAGTATTTGTGTATTGTGAACTGCTGCTAAGTCCTGTGAACTGAACTGCTGACAACACAGATGGGAGCTGCTCCAAAGAACCATTTCTAAACAGATCCGCTTCTTCCTATCCTAATAACATTTCTTTTCTACTACTTCTGGTGAGGAGTGGGCTAAAAGCGAGGTTAAAACATTTTAAAACCCGTTATTAAAATTAGGGTTTAAAAAGTTTAAACTACAAAAATCTGTTAATTTTTTTTTTAGTGTTCCTTAAGTGCATACTACAAAGCTTACTGCTTCCTTCCAGCAAATAAGCAAAGCTGTTAGGGGTGGGGAAGTTGGCTCTCCTCCTCACTCCAAGCAAAGGAACTCTCAGTTCCAAGACCAGTTGAAGCACTCCATGCCAACAGCAGCCATTGTGGTCACTTTGTGGATACCATGAGACAACTAAACAGAGATTGTGGCTTATCACGCTGGCTCCTGAGGACAGATTTCAGCAGCCTTCTCTCTATTAGAAGCATCTAAGAAATCTAGATGACTTTAGAATTATGTCTACTTTGGCCACAGGGGGTGCACTATCCCCATTAAAGGGGTTACTGGGATTGGGGCTCGAAGACTAGGCTGAGATTAGTTCCCAGTATGAATCTCGGTCACCGTGACTGAGGTTAAGAGGTTAAGATGTGGTTGGTCTGTTAGTCAGTTCTTTTTGTTGTTGTCTTGCCAATTTGACACAAACTTCTCATCAGAGAAGAAGTAATTTCAAGTTAGGAAATGTCTCCATCAAATTGGCCTGTATGCAGTTCTGTGGGACATTTTCTTGATTAATGATTGATGTGGGAGGGCCTACTCAGTGAGGAGAGGGCCACTGCTGGGCAGGCGACTCTGGGTTGTATAAAAAACCAGGCTGAGCAAATCTTGGGGAGCAAGCCAGGGAGCAGCGCTCCATGGCCTCTGCTTCAGTTCCTGCCTCTGGGTTCCTGCCTTTAGCTCCTGCCATGACTTCTCTTCATGATGGACCATACGATGTAATGCAAGTTGAATTTTTATTTTATTTATTTATTTATTTATTTATTTATTTATTTATTTATATTTTTGCCATGTTTATCACAGCAAGAGAAAGTAAAGTAAGACAGTGGTCCAAACAAATGACTGGTTGGTTTAAACAAAAGGCTGTGGTTAGTCAAAATGCCCCTCCTCCTGTCCCAGAATCAGAGTCTTAGGCTCACTGTTCTAGTTTCATTTCTGTCTCTGTGATAAAATATACCAACAGAAAGCAAATAAAGAGAGAAAGTGCTTTATTTCAGTGTGCATTTCTAAATCACAGCCCATCACTGTGGAGAAGTCAAAGCAGGAACTTAAAGCAGGTAGTCACGTCATATCCATAGTCATGAGCAGAGAAAATGAACATGTGCATACTTGTCTTCCTCCGTATGGTCATCACAATTTCCCACAGTTGCACAGTTTGCCATCCCCTTTCCTACGGAATTAGGCAACCCACAATGGGCTGGGCCTTTGCACATCGATTATGATAGTCCACCATAGACATGACTGCAGATCAACTCAATATAGACAAATGCTTCATTGATACTATCTTGCTGGGTCATTCTGGGTTGTGTCAAGTTGACAATTAAAGCTACTTGTTATGTTTAGCCATATTGTCAGCTAAAAGATTTTCCTCTATTATTGGAACATTAAGTCCAATGAAAATATCTTCAGGAGTGGTTGTTTCTTGCCTGCTTTTCAGGAGTGCAAGCTAAAATATCAGAGACAATAGAGAGAGGTGAAGCCAACCGTGAACAGCTGGTTGGCTGTCTGAAGCAAGCAGTTGGATAACTCAGTGGTGACCTGGAAAGGAAGAAGGGATCAGAAGTAGAGAAGGAGATGATGAGAGAAATGGCTACAGGAGGGTAGATGGCTATAAGGACCCAGAGAATAAACCTGCAGGCCCTGGTCACTGGAAGAGTGTCAGAGAGCTGTAAGGTGTCGAGGTGAAGAGGTTTAGTCCCAGGCTGAGAGCTATGACTCCATTGCCAAGGACTAGGGCTTTGTTACCCATGTTCTTCATGGGGACTGTAACTTGTATATAACTAAGGGCTTTCATCCCAAGAACTGCTTGGGTGCTTTGGCAATAGAGAGTGCTGCCTGATGCTGTTTACTTTTGTCTACAGGTGCTATAGCTCTGAGGGAAGGGAAGGCACCAGAGACAGCCTTTTGAATGGTTCCCCTGAACTACCCATGATTTCTATCCAGGTAGAGCCTAAGAAATCCAGGCAACTGACTTGTGATGAGATGACAAAAGTGCTTAGAAAGTACCCAGAGCGGTGCTGATAGGTTCAGACTAGGAAAAAGGCAAATATAAACGAAATGAGGTCATTGCTAAAGAGGGGAACTGGGACCTCCAGAAATGCTCAGTGGTTAAGAGCACTTGTTACTCATGCAGTGGACCTGAGCTTGGTTCCCAGCATATACAGAGAGACATACAATCACATCTAATGCCAGTTCTGGAGGATATGCCACCCTCTTCTGGCCTCCCTGGGCACCAGACATGCACATGGTACACATACACACTTATATGCAGGCAAAAACTTCTACACATAAAATAAATAATTATCCCAGAGTTAGGAGTTGCTCACAACAAAGAAAACTTGAGTTTAGAGGTCTGAGACAGCGTGCCTAGTTTTTGTCACTCTTAGACTGTGCATTAAGGATAAACTCGGAGAGTTCTGGCCAAGGCCATAGTGATGGCTAGCAGAGGTGGGATGCGATTTCATTACATACCAGCAGGTGTCGATGTTGTCTATCCTGACAAACACACCCATGCCATTATGATGGATCTAAAAAAAAAAAAAAAGAAAGAAAGAATGAATTGCAAACTCTTGTGAGTCAATACACCTCCATACTCTCCCACCAAGACTATTACATATGAGAATAGGCAGTGTTCTGGCTTCTCACAACTGCTTAAAACATGGTTATTGCATCAGTAAAAGTAAAATTGGGAAGTATGAAATCGTCCACATTATCCACTGGACAAATGGAGTCATACATAGTATAATATAAGTAAATATGAACTATTACATTTATAAACAGACTAGTTTTGCATATAGAATGCTCAGAAGAACCTAGTGACTTGTTTTGCTTTTCTGCTCACTATGGTGTTCTTGAACATTGTGCAGACAATGCCAACTACTTCAGAAATAATTGTTTAATGGAGGGAAAAGAATGGCTCAAAGTTACCTTTGTGAAATACTAATATAAACATGAAGAGATCACAGCACGCAGTAGCACTCATCCCCACCGAGACAAGGAGACTCTTTTAGGATTCAAGAACACGTGTTGCTCAGAACAAGGAGCCATTCCTTTTTTCATATCTCTTATAGAATATGCACAGAAGGAAATGTGTAACTTATCACTGGGGCCTTCAAAATAAGCTATGGAGAAAGAGGATAACAGATGCAAGCTAAACTCTACCTCTCCCTGCGGACTTTGAGGATGTTAGAGCCAGCAAGAAAACACCAAAGTCACGGGGGCTGGCAAGATAGACCCACAGGTGAAAGCACACACAGGATGAAGACCTGATTTCAAATCCAAAGCATTCACACAACAAAGAAGTGGGCTTATGCATTGTCTGTACTGGGGGCAGAGTTGGGGGGATTTCAGGGCTTGCTGGCTGCTAGCCTAGATCTCATCTCACCATAATACAATAGAATGATGAAGTGATAAAAGTCACCCTATGTCCTCTGGCCTCTGAGTACATAACACACACACACACACATACATAAACTATAACATGCTAACACTTAGGCACACCTCACACACACAAGCATAAACACATATACACACATTCAGGCACACACATAATGAACACACACACACACACATATATCACACACATGCACACACACATTCATGCAAGTATGTACATGCATGCGTAGAGACATAAATCTTATCTTTTCTTGCAGTTTTTGACATTCTTTGTAGTGTCTATTATGTAATCAGTAAACTTAAATAAATATTCCTTTGAATTTTTTGAGATGTTCAAACAAATTAATCCAAGCCAAAGACTGGGATGTTGAGATTCTAGTTTATAGCTAGTCAGAAGTACAGGTTAAAGAATGTGGGGTTTGCCACAGATGTTTGAATTGAAGGTGGGGGCAGCTTGGGACTAATTTTGTTGTTGTTGTTGTTTTTCGATACAGGGTTTCTCTGTGTAGTCCTGGCTGTCCTGGAACTCACTCTGTAGACCAGGCTGGCCTCGAACTCAGAAATCCACCTGCCTCTGCCTCCCAAGTGCTGGGATTAAAGGCATGCGCCACCATCGCCCGGCATAATTTCTGATGTTATTTCCAGGTGGATAGTGTCTGCTGTGATCACATTAATGGATCTTTACCTGGTGTCCATCAAACATGTGATCAGGTCCTCACTGGGGAGAAAATTCCCATACATATGGTGTCAAGTGATCTAGGTTGATTGCAGTGTGAAAGTAGATGGGAAACGCAGCAATTTGTCCTGAGAGACACATGATGATGATAATAACAGTAAGAGTTCATGGTGTAAATACTTAAAGAATAAGGCAAAAGGTTGTCAGATTAGATTTGGTGAGCAGGGCTCAAACACATTAGGCCTTTGAGAAATGGACTTCCAATGTAGAGACTGAAACAATTGCAAAGAAAAACACCATGTAAAGTCTTATTATCAAAAAGAACTGAAATGGTTATATTAATGTGAAAATATTGCCAATGGCCAGGAAGTCCATTTCCTAATCATCAGAGAATCAATTCTTTAAAAGCACATGACCAAGCCAGACTTAAAGCAGAAGCAAGAAGAACTGCAATCACAATTGGATGAACTGAGAGTATAACCTGAGATTTCAATACTTTTCTCTTGATGATTGACAGAATACATAGAAGGAATTAGCCACACTATGGGTTTCTGAGCACTACCATCTAACTCAACCTAATTCAAATTTATAATATACTCCACCAAATAATAGGAACATGTACAGTTGTTTTCAAGAGAACATACAGCGTTTGCCATGATAGATCATTTTGAGGGTAAGAAAACTCTCTTAGCCTGGTATGGAAACTGGTTCTAGCAGTTGGAATGGGATACAGGAGGATCCTGAGGTCAACCCAACTTGGGATGTATTGTAGGACTCTATGTAAAAATGGATAAATAAGTCTTTCAAAATTTAAAAGGATAAATACCCACA
This sequence comes from Apodemus agrarius, assembly GCA_964023405.1. Taxonomy (NCBI): domain Eukaryota; kingdom Metazoa; phylum Chordata; class Mammalia; order Rodentia; family Muridae; genus Apodemus; species Apodemus agrarius. Next base: position 118,308,646 of record OZ030005.1, on the reverse strand, counting down.
ATGTACTAGACTCTCCAAAAGTGAGAAGGGATGTTGAAAGATTTCTTCATTAAGAGTGATAAATGGATGTGCAGTCATCCATGCATAGGTTATCCATGACCCAGTGAGTGAGTTTGTAAAGAACCTAGTCTGGTTAGTGCTGCCCGTAGTCACAGGAGTATGAGGTCACTCACTGGGGCCTCACATTTCCATGCCTATGAACAACACTAACAGGGCTCAATGCATTATAAAACAAAAAATTAAGGGCATGAGTATGATCAGGATACATTGTACACACATATGAAATGTAAACAGAATAGCTACATAGGAAAAAAAGGATTACTATGTGGTGCCCTGGTTCATTTGTCTTTTGTTCTTGCTTTTAACTTAACAGGAGCTAGGGTCATCTGGAAGGAGGAGCCTCATTTGAGAAAAATGTTTCTATCAGATTGATCTGCAGACAAGCCTATGGGGCATTTTCTTGACTAATGATTGATGTGGGAGGGCACAGTATACTGTGGGTAGTGCCACCCTGGCAGGTGATACAGGGTTGTATATAAAAACACTCAGAAAGCCCAGGGAGTAAGCCAGTGAGGAGTGTTCCTCTGTGGTTTCTGCTTCACTCCCTGCCTTTAGCTCCTGCCCTGCCTTCCCTCCATGAAGGACTGCGCTGTAAGGTGAAGTAAACCCTTTCCTCTCCCAGGTTGCATTTGATCATGTGCTTATCAGAGAATGGAAAGCAAACCAGGGTGCTAGCATGGCAGGTGATACTATCCAGATGAGAACACTGTGCAGGGTCTGTACGTGGAACCCTAGCCACATGTCCAGTTTGGTGATTTGCTATGCATTGGTTAAAAAGAACACACCTAAACTTAGTTTTAGCAAATGGAATAAATCTTCAATTAAAATGAACAAATGAACAACTAAATAAGTTCTCTACCCATAGTGGGGTCTGCTCTAGAAACGTAGTGCTTAAAGCTCTCACTCCTACAGTATAGGTGAAAGTCAAACAGATCTTTTAAACAGCCCATGAATCAAAGAAAAAACCAACTGGTTGAGTTACAGAATATTTTGAAGTGAGTGAAAATAAAGGTTCAAGCTTCATGAATGTTTGAGATAACACTAAATCAGAATTTAAGATATATTTTATATTTTATGTTATTCCTGTCGGCCATTAGGATGTCAATGTCTTCTAAGATCCCACCAGAACCTCCCACTAAATGGACTATAACAGTATGCTAGACCTTGTCCAGCCTGCTTCTCTGAAGGTTTACAAATTAAAGTCCTTAAACAAAGTAGTTCCAAAGACTTCAGAAGCACAGGGTCAAGTCTAGTCAGTCACAGCAATAACTTCATTCAGGGTTTAGATTTTTGTGTCAGTTACTGTTACACTACTGCATATGTATAATACCTGCAGAAACACATCTTCATGGTTTTATTCGTTACACAGTGGAAAGGGTATGGCAGGAGAGCCATCTACTACTCTGGAGAGGGCGTGGCAGAGCTTGGTAGCTCATATCATGGCATTTAGGAAGCAAAAGGAAGTAATCAGACTAAAAACCAAATATAATCTTCAGAGTCACATTCCCAGTGACCTCCTTCCTCCAGTAAAGGTTTACCCCTGATCGCTTCTACCAAGTTCCAAAATAGAGTCATCATGTGGTAACCAAGTATCTAACACAAACTTCCTTGTAGGAAGCATTCACCTTCAAGGCATAACTCCTCATAAAGAGAGTCATAAACACTTTGACTAAAACGTTAACAGGTCAGATCCCTGATTTCTAATGAGACCCTCTTGATTGCACTGGAGGTGCAAAAAGAAGGAACTGAATTCAATCCCTAGCTCCTCCTCTGTAAAAGGAGGCCCAGTGGTCTGTCTGTGCAATCACATGGTATTGAGAAGCCAGAGACAGGAATCACCAAGTGAGATGGATTGATTGAGTTTCAGGCTAGTGAGAGATTCTGTCTCCCAACGATGGTGCATGTCTGAGATAAAGCACTACAGCTGTTCCTGGTTTCTACCACTGCATGTACAACAGGCACATGTACTTCCATCACAACCACTGTCCCCCAATCCTCTCACCACCACCCCCAGCTCGTCGACTTAGCTCTAAGATCTGAAACCTAATAAGAGCTGAAGTTTCCCAACATTTATAAAAGTTGTTTTGTTTGTTTTGTTTTGTTCCCTGCTTTGAATCTGGGTCCCTGGCATGGAACTCTAAGTCGTTGGCTGGGCGCTTTCTCTCTCTTCTGAAATGCTGTTTATCTGCTCAGGAGCCTCTGTTTACAGAGGCCAGTGGTGCTGGATGGAGACTGTAAATGATGGGCTGATTTTCAAGCAGGAAGGTGATAAATGAACAGATTTTCCCCCAGATTGCTGAGCAAACAGCGGCAGAGCAAACTAATGTAAAGATATAATCGTGATTAATCTCTTGATTAAAATAATTAATCTTGGTTAATTCTGCATTTAATCATTTCTTTTTATCAATGTCTAACATGCAGCTTTATAGAAATATTCATTTAGACTAATGGATATTTCATTCCTCCAATTAGTCTGTTTATTCTGAGCTCCTAAATGCCTTAAATTCTAGCTCTTACATTTTTGGGAACCTCAGTTGTATTATCTGGGTAGGGTGTTCCTTTCATACGCAAGAAATCCCTGCCATGTTTGGTTGAGAGGTAGAGTTAACATTTCTCTTAGGAGCTGAAGACTTCCTGGATGTCTCTTATTAAACATTTGCGTTGTTTTACTCTTGTCTACTAACTGCTTATTATGCTAAAAACTTCACAGAGTGTTTTATCAGGATTCACATGCATCATTTTACATCTAACATCTGGCAAGTCCTCTAAGACATGGCTATAGCTTTCCCATGTCATTGAGGAGAAGACAAAAGGCCAGAGTGTTTATGAGACTCTCAGAATTATATGGTGGAGAACAAAGGCAGCATTGTATCTGTCCTAGCTTCTCAGATCTCTTCCCCTGTGCTAGTTGGCATAAGCTTTATAAAAAACAAATGTGGTTTAGCAGAAGACCCAGGCCTGAAAATTTTTAAGTGTACTTCGGGAGGCTGAACATCCATTGCAGCCCATCTGTCTTGACGAAGCAGGAGTTTTTTTCACTCTCACTCTTGGCCCATTTATTGACTCAATGCCAAATGCTGTCCTAGGTGGTAGAGCCCATCATGGACAATGAATGGGTTTAAAACTGTGAATTCCAGTACTTATAAGAATACTTGGGTTTGAAATTTAGTGCTTGCATCTTCAAAGTAAATCACCCCAACCAGAATCTCCAGGATGCATCTGGTAAGAAAGGCTCATGAGGGAGAGATGGGGCAAGGGAAATGGCTGGATGGGTGGGGCAGGATGGGGCAGGACAGACACAGATGCCCCTTTGGATCATACTAGTAACATCAGCCACCTGCTGGATCTCTTTCACCCCAGCACTTTCCTTTCATCACAACTTATCTGGTTTATTTATTGCACATCTTATTCTTTTCTCTCTCTCCACACCATAATGTCAGCCTCAGGGCGACATAAATTGTATTTTGTTTCTTGCTGTATTCTCAGAACTCAAAACAGTGTTAGGCCCATATCATAGGCACTGGGTAAATCCTGATTACCTGAATGACAGGTGAAGTATAGAGTCTAAATGACTGTAACGAACAGCAAGGAACATTTTTGCTGCACCAGCTCCATAGCAGTGATTTACTAGTAATCTCTGTTCATCATCACAGCAGCCTTGATTACTTCCCCACTTCACAGATAAGAAAACTGACTGATGGAAAAGATGCAAAAGAGCTTGCTTAAAGTCACGAAGACCCACCTGCTGCCTGGGTCACTATGACCCGTAGACTACCTGGTCAGTCTACCCCTCAGGGTTACTAGGTGCTAAACAGTCTCCAAGATAGCCTCTTGCTCAGACAATGTTTAACCATGGATGTTAGAAATATCCCAGTTTGGGTGTACTTATTCTTTATATAAATTATAACGGGTTCACAGAAGAGTCACTGTGCCATAAATCTCATGCTTATTTATTTTGATTTGATTTCCTCTGTGAGAACAGAGAGTAATTGAGTGTCCCTCAGAAGGCAGACCTTGCCCATCTCTCTGCTCCACTGTCCCTCTATAGGAGCTCCTTGTCAGCAAGTAGGGCTGCTCTACCGGGGACGGCTCTATAACCTTGGAAAATCCTCCAGTGGGAAAGACGTCAACTCAAAGTCAAGACACCCTTGGAACAGGATAACACTATGATATATTTTTCATTATGTGGAAGGAAAAATATATTACTGACTTAATCCAACATAGCCATTGTTAATAAGCTGTCTGAGCCTTAGAGAAAGCATGTGGCTTGTTCAAGGTCACACAACAATATCAATGGAAGTCTACCACAAGCTGGTGCCAGTGGGGCCCACTTCCAACTCCATGATGAATTCTATCAAAGAAAAAAAAAAGATGAACTTGAAATATTTGTTCCTGTGTCCCATTCACACTTCAGATTGGATTTGAGTACCACTCAAATTTCCATCTTTCCTGAATCATTCCTTGTTCAGATCTTGCTTTTGGATTTTAGATGAGGGGTTTGCTTTCTGTCTGTGACATAACAAGACATGCCTTTTTAATATAAGTATAAAATATACTTAGCAATCTGCCCATAGTCCTAATATCTCAGCTTAATTCTTCATGACATTATAGTATCAGGTTTTCTTTTCCTTGAAATGTTTCAGTATAGTCCTCTAGTACCTATATAACCTTCATCTGTTGTTCTGCCAGTTTGAGGTGTCTGCCAGCTAAGTCCCTAAGGCAGAATAGTAAACTTTTGAGTTATGTGTAGAAAACCACTATGGTCCAACCTTGGCTTCTGCCGAAAGGGACATTGAGGCCAGCAAAGGCCTCTTGAGCTCACATAGCGAGAAGACTGTTGGTGGGATTTGAACCCATCTTTTTCTCCTTTGTTTCTTTTTGCCTCTGTTTATCCATCTGCAGTGAGGTCTGCCATGCACACCCAAGCCTTCTTTGATCCATACTGTTTTGTGTTGACATTAATAAAGACCAGAAATGTACTTTAGGCTGGGAGCCTGAGAACAAGGCAGTGGTCTCCCTAGTCTCTACTTGAATCTTAGTGTCTTTTTGTTTTTTTGTTGGTTTTTATTTTTTTCTCTATCAGCAGAAACGAGAGTTTCTGTGCACTTACATGGTAGAAGACTGAAATCCCAGTTGGATGTTGTGTGGAGCTTCTTTTATATGGCCTACCTGTCATTCACGAGGTAAGAGTCCCATAGCCTTGTCACTTCTTATAATCCCAACCCTCAGTGTTGTATTATCATGCTGACAGTATCTGATTTTGGGGACTCACCCAACTGTTAGTAACTGCCGAGGTGATTTAAAGGAGAATGACTAGTTGGTCCCCAGTTGGTGGAACTATCTTGGAAGGATGAGGAGGTGTGGATTGTTAGAGGAATTATGTCATGGGAGTGGGTGGACTTTGAGGCTTTAAAAGCTCCTCTCTATTTTAGGTGCACTCTCTGCCTCCTGCTTGTGTATTGAGATGTGAGCTTTTAGCCACCACTGCAGAGAGCATCACTGTCATCCTGCTGCCATGTTCCCCACCATGACAGTGATGGATTCCTATCCCTCAATTAAACCCTTCCTTTAAAAGTTGTCATGGTTACGATGTTTTAATATAACAATAGAAAAGAAACTAATAAAGAAGTTGGTACCAGGGTATGGGCTATTGCTGTGACAAGCCTGACCATTCTGGTTTGCTGCTGCTGCTGTTTTTGTTGTTGTTGCTTTGTATTGGTTTTTTTTGAGATACATGGAAGACTTTGGGACTTTGGACTAGAAAGGTAAGTGAAGATTGTTAGCTGAGCTTAATGGGTCAATCTAGTAGAAGCTTGGGAGGCAGTAATACTGAGAGTTATTCAGAACATGGAGGCCTGGCTCAAGAGGTTTCAGAGAGGAGAAATATTACTAATAGGCTAAAGACCATTCTTGTGATATTTTGAAAAGTAATTGACTAAGTTTTTGGCAGAGGACGTTTCAAGATAGTCTAATGCTGTTACACAGTTATTAGTAAGCAGTCTTATAATGACCTATAGTAAAAATGAGCAAGCAGAGCAAAAAGAAATGCAAAATATACAGTTTGAAGAGAAAAACAGGGCCAGGAAATGTAATGTCAGAGCCAAAGCTTGTGTTGAAAGAGATAAGAGGATTAGGAGGGAGGCCTGACCCTCATTAGAATAAAGGGAGGGGTGTCCTCAGGACTAGACCCCACAGGGTTAAGCTTTTAGCCTGTGATAGAAAAAGGCCATAGGAGGTTTCTGCTCTTAAAAGTAGCAACAAAAGAAAACTGCTACAAATGTGATTGGGGGCCAGGATTCACTCCGAGTTGATTGCCAAGCTTAGCAATGTTTCCCATTTAGTTCTGGCTTTAGAGTCATGAAGGACACATTAGTAAAGAGGTTATGGAATCTTCATCTGTAGTTCTGAAAAACTGCTGAAGTCAGCCATGTGGCAAGGCACCCATGCAAGGACCTCCCCCACTCCAAGAGACCATTGAGTATAGCAGGGTAGTCCAGTCCATTCAGGGAGACCCTGAGAGACCATTGAATGAAGCTGTGAAGGTAAAGCCTTGATTTCGTTGGAGACTCCAAGATGCCAGAGCTATGGACACCTGCCAAGGAGAGATGCCAAACAGAACAAAGTACAGTCTTCCCAAGAGAGAGAGAGTGGTATGTTGCAGGGAGCAATGTTGGAAGGGCATCAAAGCCCTTTGACATCAGACACAGAGATGCAGGATTTGGAGTTTGTTCCACTGAGTTGCAGTATTCCTTTGTTCCAGTATTTCCTCAAGATGCCTGATTCCTCCCTTTTGGAATAGTAATGTATATTCCTAGCCATTATATATTGGAAGTGTATTACGGGCATTTCGATTGTAGAGGTTACAGTTAAGAGATTGTCTTGAATGTCAGAAGAGACTTTGGACTATAAACAATGTTGAAACTGAAAAAACTATGGGGAATTTGACTAAATCTGTTTTGTATCATGGTTTGGCCATGAGCATATGAGGGCCAGAGAGTAGAATGTGGTGGTTTGAATGAGAATGGCCCCTGTAGGCTCATATGTTTAGATACTAGATCTCCTATTGTTTGGGAAGTGTCTTAGTTTGGGTTTCTATTGTTGCAAAAAACAAACAAATGAACAGACACAAAACCCACCATGATTAAAGTGACTTGGGAATGAAAGAGGTTACTTGGCACCCAGCACCATTCATTATAGAAAGAAGTCATGACAGGAACTCACAAAGGACAGGGACCTGGAGGTAGGATCTTATGCAGAGGTCATGGAAGGATGCTGCTTACTGGCTTGTTCCCCATGGCTTGCTCAGCCTGCTTTCTTATAGAACCCAGCACCACCAGACTAGGAATGGCACCACCTCAATGGGTCGAGCTCTCTCCCACCAATCACTAATTAAGACAATGCCCTGCAGGCTTGCTTCCAGCTCCATCTTATAAAAGAATTTTCTTGGGATTCCTTCCTCTCAGACTCTAGCTTGTGTCAAGTTGACATAAGCTTTCTAGCACAGGAAGGATTAAGAAGCTTAACTTTTTTTTTTACATTTCTTTTTTTTTTGTTTATTTATTTTTATATTATTTATTGGATATATTCTATATTTACATTTCATTTCCCTTTTTCTGGTTCCCCATCCCCCAAAGATCTCACATGCCCTTTTCCCTCCCCCTGTTCCCCCATCCACCCCTTCCCACTTCCCTTTTCTGGTATTCCCCTACACTGATGTTTTGATCCTTTCCAGCACCAGTGTCCACTCCTTCCTTATTGTCGGATATCATTTGATATGTGGATTGTGTCTTTGGTGTCCCAAGAGTCTAGGCTAATATCCACTTATCAGTGAGTGTATACCATGGGTATTCTTTTGAGACTGGGTTATCTCACTTAGTATGTTGTTCTCCAGCTCCATCTATTTCTCTAAGAATTTCATGAATTCATTGTTTCTAATGGCTGAATAGTAGTACTCCATTGTGTATATATACCACATTTTTTGTATCCATACCACATTTTGTAACACATGAGGGACATCTGGGTTCTTTCCAGCTGAAGGAGGAATGTCATGGGGCTGTGCTTTGATACTTCAAAAGCCTCCTGATTCCCACTGTGCACTTCACTTCCCATCTGTAGATTAGGATGCAAACTCTCCAAGCTGCTGCTCAAGAACCCAGCCTACCTGCTTGCTGCTGGCTCCACAATGTAATGGTGACAGCCTCATTTCCCTCTGAAACCATATGGCCTAATAATCCCTTCTTTCTAAAAGTTGCTTTGGTTATGATGTTTTATCATAGCAATAGAAAAGAAACTAATACACCTTTCTAAAATGATCCAGTGAGCGAAAAGCTTTGTGAGTGCCCAGCTCTACTGACGAGCACCCTGTACTCAAAGACTTAAAAGCTAGATAGATAGAGCCACATTTGCTTGCTTGCTGCCATACAAGATTTTGGTATTTGCATAGGCTGTGCAGAAAATTGATCAGAGATGCCTGTGATAGCCTGAATGGTACCTGTAATTATCTTTAATTGTATCTGATACTTTCAGGAGAATCAGATTCCAGTTCCTTGAGGGTTAGGTGCATCTTTTCTGACTGAGTCCAGACCCAGTAGTCCTCTGCTGTATATGTATTGGGGGGCCTCATATCAACTGGTGTATACTGCCTGGTCCGTGGCTCAGTGTCTGAGAGATCCTGGGGGTCCAGGTTAGTTGAGACTGCTGGTCTTTTTATAGGGTCGCCCTCCTAATCAGCTTCTTCCAACTTTTCCCTAATTCAACCACAGTGGTCAGCAGCTTCTGTCCAGGATACAACCCACTTGAGCTCTTTTAAAATTAATGATCTCACATGGTCATGGGGATTGGAAAGGTAGTACAGCCTTTCACATAAGGGAACCTCTCTAAGTCTAGACCTTGTGGAAAAAGCTGTTCTCTCACCTCACCTTTGGAGTGGGTGTTGTGGGATGTTGGTTCTAGCAATGGACCGAATGCCTGCTTGAGAAAACTTTAAGCAGTGGTTGCAACTTTTCTGAGCTGGACTGCAGAACTATTACTACTTTCAGTCTAGTGCCCAGGAATTTTGTCATAATCTTTGGAGCAAAATCTTAACAAATTTCCAGGTGCCCCTAAGTGGCTGTCAGAATCATTTGGAATGAACTCACAGTAGCTGTGTTTCAGCTTCTCTCAAGGATGTTTCTAGGGATCTATGGTGGGGATAGACACAGGTGGAAATGCTGTGTTTAGAATATTAACATGAAAGAGTATCCTGAGGAGTCCCTTCTCCATGTCCTTTAAAACTACTGTCATAGTGTGTACATATGACATGTATGCATGAGCACAGGAACAACTTGAAGGAATTGTTTCTCTCCTTCCACAGTGGATCAAACTCAGACCATAAAATTTACATGCCAAACATCTTTACTCACTAAACCATTTTGCCAGCCCTTGTCCATCATTTGATCATAAGTTCCCGATTTAATATTTGAGCCCTGGGACACAAAAATCTTCTTAGAATGACTGTAAGATTTAGAGGGGATTGAGCTGAGTTCCTGAAGGATCGCATGGGGTTGGCGGCAGCAGGAAGACTTTAGCCCTGAGGGATGGTGCAGCTAATACATTAGTTTCTCTTTCTTGTCTCAAGTCCCACTAGGACCTCCAACCTAAACTAAGAGCATCGCCAAATTGCAGAACTATGCCTTTAAAAAGCTTGGACTCTCCTTTAATGACATATAGAAACAACCGTGTTGGGCTCAGTTTTTGCCAGGTTAGAAAAAGATCCATGATGCTCTTCTTTTGTGCATGCTGGAGGCAGGAGGATGGTGCAGGTGACCTGTTGCCTCACTTGTTCCAGGCACAACAGGAACTATGCCACCTGAGCAGACACAAGGCCATAGGTCTGCTGACTTCCCCAGGATTGTCACCTTTTAATTAAACCCATAACCCTTTTCATTCCAAGGGTCCAATTGTAGCTTTGATATCCAAGAGATAAGTAGCTGCGGAGTGTCCTTGGTATCTGGACTCTGAGCTGGTTGTGCTGCAGGGGTGGGCTAGGAGAGTGGTTTTCTGGAGCTGTAGGGCAAAGGGGAAGTGGATTAGGGGATGTGTGTGCCATTTACAATTCTGAAATTGGATTCTTCCTGGCTGGGGACTCCTCACCCTGTGGAGTCAGATCAATGTTCAGAGCACAAGGCAAAATCATGCTGGGTCTCTGTACCAGCCCCGCCCCTTGACTTTTGACAGTCAAGTTGTTCAATCAATAAATAATTACTGGGCCCCCTGCTGTCCTCTGAGCTTTGGGCTAGAGATTTATTTATTGGTGCTAAGTTCAGACTATGCAGGGGGCACTGGATAGGTCTGCATTTACTTGCAAATACTTTCTGAACTTCTATGATAGTAATTATAATTATTGTCCAAAATAATGCTGAATTTTGTCAGGTGCTTTTCTAAGTGAGTTAAACATTTTTGGGGATTCTGTTCTTCCAATAGCCACAGGAGGCCAATATCATCATTGGTCATACTTTCCAGATGAGGAAACTAAAACCTACAGAGATCAGAATTAGTGACAGCCCAGAGGTTGAGCTCAGGCAGCCTGCAGCAAGAGAGGGAGCCTTCTTGACCATTCAGGAAGCTGCTGCATCCCTGACAGCGCCGAGCTCCCATCGAGCCATGTGAGTAATAAAACCGCAGTTGCTTAGAGGGCAGGGTGGAGATGCCACATCACTTCAGTCCAAAGCTTGTACCTACCTCTTAGTAGCTTACATCTTGCAAGTCTTTTACGCTCTTTCTGCCTTATTTTTCTCCAAAGGGGAGGGTTTAGGTGTCTATGATTATTGTAAGGACCAATTGCATGATGGCATGGGACATGTGCATGCCCCTTGATCCATGTGGTCATTGTCAAACTCTGTAACTCTCTGAAATAGTAACAGTCACTATTCTGCTCTGAAAATTCATAGTCCAATAAAAAGAGAAAGTTTCTATGCCAAAGAGGATATTTTCTAGCTAATTTGCATATAAGAATTAATACAGCAAAGTGACAACCAATTTTAGAATATAGCAATAACCGTGATACAGGCTCTTTCGATTGTCACAACTTTTTGAGAAAAAAGCATATTATTATCTCACAGTGATAGCTGAGAAAAATAAAGGTACAGGAATGAGGATAATTGTTACAATAATAATAATGACACTGATCATGGCAATAATAAATAGGTTCTGGCTTATTCTCTGACAGGTTCTCACCTGGTAATTTTAAATCATGTTATAATATTAGCCTATTTTACAAGTAAGAAAATGAAGCAATGTTTGTAGCACTAACAAGTGCAAAAGTCAGGACTTGAGTCAAATCTTCCTTTTTACCCCTAAGAGATTTCTGCCAAATACTCATTTACGGTCCTAATGGACTTGGGTTGGCTATTTACTCACAGGGGGAACAGGTGAGTTCAGGTTAGCTGTTGTATAGTGTGTAGCCAGATCTGCCCAAAGCAACAACCCAGCTTCTGAAGAGGGGGGAAAATATTATATGATACACAGTGTTCCAATTTCTAGGGCTATTAGTGCAGTGGGTACTCTTAGAGGTGTGATGTTTTTGAATATGCTTGGCCCATGGGAATTGGCACTATTAGGAGGTATAGCCTTGTAGGAATAGTGTGACCCTGTTGGAGGAAGTTTGTCTCTGTGTAGGCAGGCCTTGAGGTCTCCTAGTGCTCAGGCTCCATCCAGTGCAGAAGAGGTCCTCCTCCTAGCTGCCCATGGAAGACAGTCTCTTCTTGGTTGCCTTCAGATCAAGAAGTGGAACTCTCAGCTCCCTCTCCAGCACCAAGTCTACCTGCACACTGCCTTGCTTCCCAGCATGATGATGATGGACTGAAGTTCTCAATCTGTAGGCCAGCCTCAGTCAAATGTTTGCTTTTATAAGAGTTGCCTTGCTTATAACATTTCTTCCCAGCAATGAAATCATGACTAGACTAATGCAGTGGAGTATGTTGAATGTAATGAAATAGTGATCCAAGTATGGTATTAAGAAAAGGCGACACAGGGTTAGAGTCTAAATTAAATCAATGGTGGACTGTGACAACATGGTGGGGAGATTAAAGTGGCAAGAACAAAGATAGGCCCTGCATCAGGTGGGAAGAATGGATGGGAGACAGAGCTGAACTGAGAAACAGGGGTCAGATCAGGAATCCATGTCTCAGCCCAACGGGAGTGTACCAGCTAGGAGGCTTGAGGCAAGCCTGAAGTCTGGACTTAGGGGATGCTAAGACAGAAAAGCATCAAGGCACCCAGACTTCTATGGATGGTTATGTTCGGAACTTCTGGGGTTATGGCTTTAATTCTCAGAATTTCAAGACAGTTTTAGTTAATTTTATCATTGATTTATTTAGGCTGTGATCTGAATGAAGAACTTTCACACACATGAGACAAGCATTTTTTCTGTGTAACTATACATCTCCAGACTCTAGGATAATTTGTAGTATGCAGCCATAGGGCAAAAATAGGAAAGTAGGAAGAAATAATATTTTCTTTGGGAGTCATCTAGCCAGAAGTTTTCACCCACATTTCCCCAACTGCAACTCATAGGCTGTTTATTCCATAGCTGCTAGGGAGTGTGGGAGAATAAACCAGATAGCCAGCCCATTGCTCATGCCCCAGTCCAGCATGCATAAAAGAAAGGAAGAATGGATATTGAGTAGACACCCGGGAGTAACTATTCACAGCACTGGCTTTGAGGATGCTTATTTTGGAGAGAAAGTGTATGTGTGTGTGTGTGTGTGTGTGTGTGTGTGCGCACACGTGTGCGTACGCACGCATGCACGCGCACGCGCGCCCCTGGACACACATGTGCATATGTAATCACAGATTTACTCACAGTTCATTTAATGACAGCCAAAAGAGTGTTTCAGAGAAGTAATCTCCTGAATTTACAAGAATCTTAGTAACATGAAATAATGATATTCAGATTAAAGTCAGCTGTGATCCCAAACTTGAGAGACTGAAGAAGGATTTCCATGACTCTTGATATAGCCTGGGCTACATAGTGCGGCCCTGTCTTAAAACAAAAAATCCATAAGATGATCTAAAATGTAAAATGAGTTCTCAGCTTTTGAGAAACATCTAGAAACTTGCTTATCAGATAGGCTATACATAACTGTCCAAGCCTGGTCCATGGGCAGACCTGTGATCTACAAATCAACTGAAGGTAGATATATTTGAAAAAAGAAGCAAGCAAGAAAATGAAGCTAAGCAGCCATCATGTGACTCCCTTTAACACAAGGTTTTGTCTGGATTTTTTACAGAGTTGCAACACGCCAGGTATCAGACTATTGTGAAATAAAAGGGGGTAGGGCAGTTTCTTTTTTCATTTTCTTACTGTAGATTTCTGTTTATTTCATCTGCTGCCTTTTCTCCCCAGAATCAATCATGGGTTATTTTGGTGTATCTGAACATTTATGCTAAAAAAATCACCACCCCAAATACAGATGCAAATATTGTCTTCTTTGTCAAAGACACCTCCAATGCTCACATGGTTACTTAGTTACTGTCTCCCCCATGCCTGTGTAAGCATCTACTTTCTAAAAAGGGTCATATCAGCTCCTGACTCAATTCCCTGGATGGGTGCGTCTCTGGGGCAGGGTGGTCACTGTTATCATTAGATCTGAAAGCAAGTTTCAGCTTTTCCTTCCTGCCACTGCCCACAGCCCCAACGCTCTGGGAAAGGACAAAGTGTTGAAGAAGGTGACATCATCCTGATCCTCCTTAATGGTTCCCAGGATTATCATCAAGTCCTTCTAAGCCCCAGAGTTCAGTCTGATGTAACAGAGAAGGTCACTTGTCAGTTCACTGGACTCAAATTAGCCTTAACCTAAGTTCTCCCTAGTGGGAGAGAAATGATACAATCAGAAACAAGATGCCAGAGAAACCCTTGCTGGACTTACAGATGCAAATGCAAAGCTCTATCTGACCCTACACTTGTATCAACTCCAGAGCTGTAGCCATTATTCCATATTTGTCCATGTCTCCCCCTGAATATATCACCTCCTTCCTTCCTTCCTTCTTTCCTTCCTTCCTTCCTTCCTTCCTTCCTTCCTTCCTTCCTTCCTTCCTTTTCTTTCCTTCCTTCCTTCCTTCCTTCCTTCCTTCCTTCCTTCCTTCCTTCCTTCCTTCCTTCCTTCCTTCCTTCCTTTCCAAACTCAACAGGCACCGACCGTGGCTGTGGTTATGTGGAATAAAGATGGCAGGTCTGATCTTTTTCCTTCAGAGATTCACTCTGTAGCATTGCATCCCAGAAGACAGGTACACACAAAAATGAGCTTTTATAACCATACCCAAATGTGTATTAGATACATGCAACTATAAATGCACGTATATATGTTTGTGTATTTACATGAACAGTATATGTGTTTCCCATGTGTGTATGAATGCCAAGTTTGAACTAAGTTTTGGATCAAGAGAAAGTTGAATAAAGAATGAGTCTAACAGGTTTTTGCAGAAGGTAAAGTGAGTACAGAATGGATAGCAGGAGGTAGTGATAAATACCAGCTACCTCCAGTTACAGAAATGAGGCTGTAAGCATTATGGTGATGCCTTCACTAACAGGGTAACAAATTGTCGAGTAAGATGAAACTCCTGTGTATGTCTGCAAGTGTTTAGCAGTTGGGAGCTGGTGAGTAAATCAGCAACAAAGAGCATCCTTATTTTGAGGGCAACATTCCTTCTAACGTTCATGGACATCAGGGATTTAGAGCATAACTATTCAGGGCATCCAGGGCATGCCAAAAATCATTGGCATATGAACAAGAAGGAGACATAGTTTCTACTACCTGGGAAATTGGTCACTGCGTTTTCCTCTCCCTCAATATGCCAACTTTAATGCCTTCCATGGAAGAATGTGTAAGAGGAAAGTCTAGGGATAGGACCACAGGGTGATAGCAGGTAAAGGAGGATGAGCATTCAGGCTGCGTGGTTAGGGGCAGCCAGAGTTAGGCACTGCTAGGAAGGAGAGCCAGGAATTATAGGTGAGAAAATAGAGGGGAGGTAATGGGAAATAGAGTTATAAGATGAATCCATTAAAATTCTGTGGCTTTCAGTTAGCATTAGTAGTTAGATTTCATTAAAAAAATGTGTCTCTTGTAATGACATTTCCAGTGTGTGTATATGTGTGTGTCTGTGTGTATGTATGGATACATATATGTCTCATATACATAAATATTCACATGATAAAACATGTGAACATGCCAGTACTTGGTAATGTTGTTCAAATAGGTGACTTTTTAATGAATCAATCCACATTATTTTCAATAGCTCTCCCTCAGTATGCAATGATATTATATATTTTCCCATTAGAAAAAAATGGGCAAAGTATATAAACAGAAAGTTCACCTCTGTTGCTAGTTTTCACAAGCTACAGCATTTTAAAAGAACTTTTAATTTTCTCCATAGGGAAAATTTGCCCACCAGATTGGCATTTGGGGAAGCCTGTGGTACATTTTCTTAATTGATGTTTGATGTGAGAGGGCCCAACTCACTGAAGGTAGGATCAACCCTGAGTGGGTGGTCCCAGGTCCTATAAGAGAATGGTCTGTTCCTCACCTGGAGACAATCTTCCACTTACCTCTTGCTTGCCTAAGTCTCCTCTTTGGCTTTGGCTTTCAGCAGCAGCTGTGATGGCAACAGTGATGTTGTCTGGGTATTACACTCCTTAGAGATTGCACAGCCCAGTTCCTTGTTCATTTAATTTTTCTCCCTAATCCCCCCATTGCCATGTCAGTTCTCTCTCCCCTATACTTCCATATCCATCTCTTCACCTTCTCTCTCAATCTCCATCTCTATTTCCATCTATCTCTATCTCTACCACTCTCTTCCCCCCCTCCCTCCTTCCCCATTCTCCCTTCCTCCCAAATTTAATGCCTATCATTTGTATTCAATTTCAATATTTCCTCCCTTGACTTCTTTAGACATTCTTCTGAGTTTCTTAATGACATTTTAACCCTTGAGTCTTTCTTTCTGTTCAACTTTCTGTTTTTTTCTATAGTTTTCACTTATCTGTTAAATTTTCCTATCTTGTCTTTGACTGTTGTCACAATTTTCTTTATCTCTGACCACATTCAAAAACCAGCTTTGAAGTCATTGCTAAACATAAAATCAGAGCCCACTCTGGTTAACTTTTTTTTTAAAGCTGGAATTTACTTTTTTTTCTATATTCTTTGTATAAATTCCAAATGCCTTCCCGTTTCCCTGTTCCCCTCTCCCCATAAGTCCCATAAGCCTTCTTCCCTCTGCCCAATCCCCAATCACCCCCTCCCATTTCTTTGTCCTGGAAATCCCCTACAACAGAACACCAATAGCTTATGCTCTAAGATCAAGAATCGCGTTAACTTTTAATTGATCATTTTCTGCATACAGGACTCTCTTGTTTCCATTTTTATGTATGACTGGTCTGGTCATTTTTTTACTGAAAAATTTTAATAACTATGGATTCTCTTTTTTCTGCTACTGTTATCAATGCCACTATTGTTGTTAGCAATTAATTTGCTTGGATTCAAGCTGAAGATTCGTTCATATATACAGCCCTTGATATATTGGCTCTACTTTAATTCTCTTTAAAAAGATATTTAGATCCAGAACATTTTTCAGTTTATATTATATATGGAAAAATATGGTAGGCAAATTATAACATAATGCTATTTAGTGAATTTGAAATTAAGAGGAGTAAATAAACTTTCTCTAAATTAATCATTAAAATACATTGTAAATAATGAAAATTAATTAAGTTTATTTATTATTATGTTTTATTAGCACACATATATTTCATTATATGGAAGTTTCAAAAAGCTCATTTTTGTTTGAAAATTTGGTTTGTTTTTTTTCCTTCCCTTTTTTCCTCCCTGACTCCTTGTACCATGCCACACAGTTCCCAAAATATCCTTAGCTTTCATGTATTATGTCCCATTTCCCTCCCTCAATGACTCATTCCTCACCAAGAGAGCATAGAAACCAGCCAATGATTTTCAGAGAAATGACTCAGATCAACTGTAACTGAGAATGGGGTCAGTCAAAGGTCATCCATACACAAGTGTCAGAAAAAAATACTTTTCTCCCCTTTGAGGCAAATTTCCCTGCCTCCCATGTGAGGCTCCACACTCAAATCATGATTTCAGCGGAGCCCACACATAGAGTCTGATGCCAGACTCTGTCTTGTCTGACCCATTTCTAAAATCCCACCTCTTTAAATTACCCACCGATTCTCGCTTCTCAGCTTCCAACTTTGCACTTTGTCCTTGGCAAGCCACTCAGCTGCATTTCTCAACATCTTCAGGCAAAAGCTCATGGATACACTATCATACCCCCAAGCTACAACATGCCTTTCCCAAGTAATCTCCATGTTTGCACTTATATTTAATGTAAAGATGGCCCTTGGTTTATAATGATTCAATTCCTTGTTTTTCTTTATTGTAGTAAAAGCAAGGCGCATTGAGCAGAAACTGTATTTCTGTTTTGATTTTTGACTCTTTCCTGGATGAGTGATATGCCATAGAGAACCTTCTCGCCAGTGATACATCACAGTTCTCAGGCGGCTTCCACAGTAAGAGAAAATAGCCAGAGCTCTGCAGAGCTGGATGCTGCTAACCTGGTCAGAAAGTTGAGTGCATTGCATGCATTTCTGCCTCATAATGAGTTCATCAGGATGTAAGCAAGTACGGACATAGATGTGCTCTACAATGCTGTCTGTACCAGCACTACCTCATTTCCATTTGTACATACTTCTTATTTTATTTTGTTTTTTATTAGATATTTTCTTTATTTAGATTTCAAATGTTATCCCCTTTCCTCCTTGTTTCCTCTCTGAAAACCCCCTATCCCATCCTCCTCCCCCCTGCTCACTAACCCACCCACTCCTGCTTCCCTATCTTGACATTCCCCTACACTCGGGCAATGAGCCAGCCTTGCCTTCAGTCTCTGCTCTATTTCTCCTAGTCAGGTGACATGTTTTCTTGGTGTTCACAGGACCAAGGGCCTCTCCTCTCATTGACATCCAACAAGGCTATCTTCTGTTACAGATGTGGCTGGAGCCATGCGTCCCTCCATGAGTACTCTTTGGTTGGTGGCTTAGTCCCTGGGAGCTCCGGGGGTACTGGTTGGTTGGTATTGCTGTTCCTTCTATGGGTCTGCAGACCCCTCCATCTCCTTGGGTTCTTTCTCTAGTTCCTCCACTGGGGACCCTGTGCTTAGTCCAATGGATCTCTGTGAGCATTCACTTCTGTATTTGGCAGGCACTGGCAGAGCCTCTCAGGAGACAGCTATATCAGGCTCCTGTCAGCAAGCACTTGTTGGCACCCACAATAGTGTCTGGGTTTGGTAACGGTATATAGGATGGATCCCCATGTGGGGCAGTCTCTGTATAGTCCTTCCTTCAGTCTCTGCTCTATTTCTGGTGTTCAGTCTATTTGGCAATTCTTTTTATTGGTCACAGAACCCTATGCACAGTTCCTTATTGAAGGTCTGAAACTTTTCGGTTATTCATTTCACTTTGAAACATGTTAGCAGACAATTCAGTTGTTGCTGGAATTGTTTTATCCCTCCAAGGTTTGTTTTAACATCTTGCTAACACAGGGAAGAGTCAGCTGTGATGTGGGTATAGATCACTCTGATCACTTAATTCTCCTGAGGTGCCATTGAGTATGTCACGGAGATTCTAAGAGTCTCTCTTCCATGGTAACCCTTCCCTCACATGTCTGTCTGGTGTTTCATCTGAGACTTGGCTGGCTTTTCAGCCCACACTTACCCCCATTCTGTGGGCCCTTGAATCCTAGCTTTCAGCCAAGATGGCTACCTGCCCATAACTGTAGAACCCAGAACTCTCTCTCTGTGCATTGTCACACGACTTTAGCATTATAGCCTTTCTTGAAGCTAAGTCCCTTCCTTTGGTAAGTGTGAGCCTGGGACCTTCCTAGGTCTTTTTTTCCACATGTGTTACATGTGGATGAGCTGGAGATGACCTTCCTTGATGATATCCTTGGAGGCAGAACTCATGTTTCCTCCCTCCTTTCAAGAACCTGACCTGTGTGCATCTGAAAACATTGTGTGTTTTCCTCAGGTTCCAGACACTAGGAAGCAGAGGAACTATAATTGTTATTTTAGATGTATGAAACTTGAAATATCAAAAATGTTGCTCAAAATGGAAATGCAAATATGTTATGATAGGCAAATTTTAAATTATTTAAGAAATAATAACACACTCTATTTTGATCGTATACTTTCTTCTTCCCAACTTCTTCAAAAGCTTACTCTCCTAACTACATGTTCTTTCCATGGATTGAAAAAGAAAAAAGAGATCAAAGAAAGGAAAAGAAACAATAAAAAGCAAAAGATGAAAAGTCAAAACAGACAAACTGGATAAAAGAATATCAATGATAAAATCACCAAGACAAAACCACCACCACCAAAATCCACAAGTCTGTTTTGTATTGATCAATTGCTCCCGGGCATGGGACCTGCCTTGCAGTGTGGTTGGCATACCCAGTGACACTCCACTGTAGAAAGCTGATTTTTTTCACTTTAGTATCAATTGCAAGTAGCTTCTTGTTTAAGGATAGGGCTTTGCACACACTTCTCAGTGTTAGATTTTGTCTGGTTTTAACCAGCGTAATCTTGTGTGCTTCTATAGTCTCTGTGAGTTCATGTGCCAACCAGTCTAATCAGCAAACAAAAAAATAAACATGTAACTGGCATGTGGAACTGTGGAGCACAAGGGGATATTATGACAAAACACAGTCCACATATATATGAACATCCTGTGCTGATATGCCGCAGTACTGTGAATGCTAACGTTAAAATTTGTTAAAATTGTAAAATTGTCCCAGTAAAAAATGAGGGGAAAGACACCATAATATAACATTTATGGATGAATAAACTGAAACAATTTCATAAAAAGTGATTTGGCAATGTTTATCAAAAATAAATATCATTTGATCCAATGGTTTCATTTTTATAAATTTTATTCTATACATGAGTATAATTTTACCTTTTCCCCAACCACCATGTTGAGAAAAAACTATATATAGGACTATTTAATTTTACATTATTCACAGCACCAAAAGTTGGTAACAGTCTAAATTCTCACCAGTATGAAGCAATTTAAATGTTGGTAGATTCATGCAGTGAAGAGGCATACAGACAAAAATGCTCTCTCTCTCTCCCTCTCCCTCTCCCTCTCCCTCTCTCTCTCTCTCTCTCTCTCTCTCTCTCTCTCTCTCTCTCTCTCTCTCTCCACCCTCTGTGTGTGTGTGTGTGTGTGTGTGTGTGTGTGTGTGTGTGTGTAGTGGAAGGGGAGGGAGAGGTTTGAGTGGATGAGAATGTCTCCAACAGACTCAGATAGTTGAATACCTGGTCCCCAGTTGATAGAGCTGTTTGGGAAGGTTTAGTAAGTCTGCCCTGCTGGAGGGAGTTTATCGCCGGAGTGGTGTTTGAGAGTAAAAAGCCTTGCAATTTTCTGGTTTGGGCTCTCAGTTCTGTGCTTATCCTTGATTACAGTGCTCAGCTTCTTGTTCTGCCCATTCTGCCCTCTGCTCCCACGCTTCCCCTCCACCATGAACTCAAATCCCTGGAACCATAAACCAAAATAAACTCTTCCTTCTATGAGTTACCTTGATCTGGTATTTTATCACAGCAGCAGAAAAACAACTAAACACACACACACACACACACACACACACACTTGCATGTATATTCATGCACATATGTTCACATACACTATAGTTTACATGTATATATATTATTTAAACATATATATCAATTTTTATAAAGAGTTAAATGGTAAATGCAAAGTACCACACTGCATAAAGCATACTGCCACTTATGATCCATATCTAGTACTAAGACATAGCAGCTTTTAGAATTAGTGGCTAGGGCAGGTAATTTGTAATCCAATACTTTCCTGTAAAACAAAGCAAAGCAAAATAGGCTACTATTGTCTGTAATTACTTTTGTCTGTGTATATTTCCTATAATATTAGATTCATGCAGTGAAGAGGCACAGAGACAAAAATGCTCTCTCTCTCTCTCTTTCTGTGTGTATGTGTGTTTGTGTGTGCATGTGTGTGTGTGTATGCACATGTATATGAAAAATCCATTTGATGATTTGCAAAGGATAACCTGGAGGAGGTCAAATTTACCAGGGATACTTTCCAGTGCATGACACTTGTTTTAAAAACTTAGGTAAAAATGAATGAGCTACAGAGACAACACCTGCTTTGCGGTGTTTCTAGTCACACCAGATCAGAGTCAGTGTGAGGAGGATGTCAGCCACAATCTGGATGCTCTGGAGAGTGCTTCCTTTAAAGGAGATGGGCATCAAGGACAAGAAGAAAGATTTGCTGAAGAAGATGGCTTTGTTTGAAATGTACGACTGTAGAGTACTCACAGGAAATTCGGGTAAAATAGGTAGAAAATTAGAAATTTGGATACGGAGCTCTGGAAAGCAGCAGAGAATATAAATCTTCAATTTTACAGCTAACTGAGCTCAAAGATATTGCAGAGAAATGGGAAATGTTCCCCCAGCGGGTGTGGGGAGTGTCTTGGAGGCCTGAAGACAGCTCTGGGTCTGTAATATGTAAATAAAAGGGAATATGAGATCACTCCTGATTGAGGGATCAGACAGAGCTAAGTGCGAGTGAGTGTGCCATGGGAAGGAAAAGCCTACTTGATCATCTCCTTTCAGCTTGACCAGGGTGACTAGTTCTGACCCACAGACTGGAGTGCATGTGGGAATTACGAAAGGTGCAATGTGCTCATTCACCAGGAGAAACTCACCCTGATCTGCTATGGGGATTGTACCAAAGGCTCCAGGTTTTAGAATCAAAGTAGCCTTGGCTGGGCATGCTGATGCCTGCCCGTAATCCAGCTCAGGAGTCCAAGGTTTGTCCTAGGCTAAGTAGCAATCTTAAGACTAGCCTGGGCTCCATGCGAGGGTGTCAGCACAAGGTGAAATAGCATTGAGTATGGAGACACTCAAGGGATGCCCTAGTGAATCTCACAGTGCTGTGGAATCCAGAAAGAGGTAAGCAACCCTTGTTGCATCTGGATGTTACTGGGATTCAAAGTTACAGCTTCAAATCACTCACCTGACACACCCTCCTCCAATAATGCTCCTCTTCTTCCATCTTCTTTCTTAGCACAACGGTGCTCTTCTGTCCCTTTCTTTGCACTATAATGTTTGAATGAAAGGGACAGTCCACATTTAGGGAGCGGAGATTTACACCCCCTTAGACATCTTAGGAGTAGAAACTATACATAACTTATTTGGGATTCTGTCACACAAGAGATTTGAATTTTATATCTGACTTGTCAATTTGTTCAGTCATGTTTTTATGTCAGTATACACTATGAATATTATTTAACATTTTTATTATAATCTATTACTTTATTTGGTGCCTTTAAACTGTCACATTTACTTTTCAGTTAGTTCTTGGGCTTTCCTGACATATTTTAATAGTTTTTTCTAAGCAGTTGCTTTTGTGGTAAGATGTACCATGCTCATTTTGTACCAGTTTCACATCAAATAGAGCTGTTCACTGATGTTACCAACTTTACAGCCACATGGATCAGTCGAGGTCCTCTTGCTTTGTTGATCTGTAAACTTCTACTCTTCAAGTGAAAACGCTGGTCCCTACCC
The DNA here is from genome assembly GCA_964023405.1 of Apodemus agrarius. Classification (NCBI taxonomy): domain Eukaryota; kingdom Metazoa; phylum Chordata; class Mammalia; order Rodentia; family Muridae; genus Apodemus; species Apodemus agrarius. Next base: position 118,285,945 of record OZ030005.1, on the reverse strand, counting down.
CCACCGCAACACCCCCATAATTGTTCAGTCCCTGCACTGAATCATGCCATGCAGAACTATACATCCACTTGGTAGTGTTGCTTTGCTTCCTGTAGGTCAGCTTTGTGTGCTCGGAGCTCACTCTCCAACCTCCACAATGTCACTGCTACTCAGCTTCTGCACTGAGGATGCTCTCAACTTTCTCTTATTTTACAATGTTTTTTTTTAGAATAAAATATTACAACAGCCCCCCCTTTCCATGCTCTCCATAGAATCCATGACCTCTTTTTTCACTGCTATTGTATGCATATATGAATTTGTGTATACATATATGTTCCTAAATATGGCCTTCTCAGTCTGCATAGTGCCACTTGTTAGTATGTACTCAGGTCTGACTTTTAGTACTAGGTAACCAATTGCAGTGCTCTGCCATGAGGGAAACTAGCTCTCCCACTCCCAGCTTTCCTTGAGTCCCTGAGGTTCTTTGTGTAGGGTTGAAGTCTCCTGGGCTTTTCTCCATGCAGTTTGTAGTCATCTTTGGTAAGTTCATGAACAGTCATGTTGATGAGATCTTATGGGTATAGCCTCTCTCACATTACAAAGAGACACAATCTTACAGCAAACTCCCTGATCCTCTGGCCCTTGCAATCTTTCTGCCCCCTCTTTTGTAATGTTCCACGAGCCTTAGGTACAGCTGTGTTTTGTAAATGTATCCACAACTCTGCATCTTGATTGGTAGTCATTTTCTGTAATGGGCTCCTCAACAAGAGGTCAAGACTTCACTTTTCTGAGGGAATAAGGACAAACGTTTATACATTTTTGTTTGGGGGTATACTGTTTCATAAATTGGAGTGTGTAGGTTCTCAGGCAGTAACCATGACTTCACTAGTACTGAGGTTCCAGTCCAAGGCAGGATATCTCTCTTGATGAGAGGATCTTAAGTCTAATTAGAGAGTTGTTGGTTACTGCCACGTTATGTATGCCAGTATTGCACAGTTAGGATTAACATACATTTTACCAAAAGTTATTTCCATATTCAATGCAATCCTGATCAAAATCCACATCTCATTCTTCACAGAAACAAAAAAATTATGCTAAAATTCATGAACTACAAAAGACCCCATGTATAAAAAAAATCCTAAGCAATAAATAAATAAATAAATAAATAAATAAGATTGGAGGGATTGTAATTCCAGATCTTAAGATATGTGGATGAGTCATAGTAATAAAAACAATAAGGTACTAGTACAAAAATGGACATGTATCCCAACTGAACAAAACCAAAGACCCAAGCATGAGCCACATGTAAATTTATACACTTAATATTTTACAAAGACATGAAAAACAAATGCTGGAGAAAAGAAAGCATTTTCCACAAACAGTGCTGGGAAGCTGGATTCTACATAGAAAAGGATAAAATTAGACCAATATCTATCACCTTTCACCAAAACTAACTCAAAGATCAAAGACCTAAACCCGAAACCTGAAACTGCTAGAAGAAAACAGAGGCAATGCCCTACATGACATCGGTGTAGAAAAGGGCTTTCTTAACAGGACACCAATTGTCCACAAATTAAAGCCAACAATTTACAAGTGGGACTTCAAAACTAAGAAGCTTCTGTACAACTAAAGAAGCAAACAATGAGGTGAAGGGGAAGTCCACAGAGCAGGAGACAGTCTTTGCCAGACATAGACACTTGACAGAGGATTACTATCCTGGACATATAAACAAATGAAAAAAAGTTAAAAACCAAATGATCCATCTGAGAAATGGGCCTGGGGACCTAAATAGAGAATTCTCAGAGGAAAAAGAGAGAAAGAGAAGGTTGTGTGGTGGGTATGACAAGAATGCATTTATATACACTTGAAATTGTCAAAGAATAGTTTTAAAAATCTGAGTCGGTTATTAGTACATTCCAAGAAAATCACATTAAACACATGCATTACTTTAGGCAGAATTAATTATTCATAATAATAATGTTTTGCTATAAGAAAAATATTCTTTTCCATTATTCAAGCCATATGTTGTTTTTTTAAATTTTCTTTTAGAAATTCTCTTCACAGGTCTTGAGACAGCACTCAGTGTTCAAGAGCACTTGCTGCTCTTACAGGGCACCCATGTTCAGCTCCAGCTCACAACTGTCAGTAACCTTAGCTTTAGGAGATTGACACATCTTCTTGTGGACTTTACAGGTATCTGCACCCATACACTCATACCCATGGAAGACCCCCCCCCAACATGTACATATAATCTTATTCATTTCTCCTCATGTATCCCCTACTCTTATGATTTATTCAGAAACATTTCTAGAAAAACTGAATTGTTTCTTACACAAAATCTATAACCATTCTTGATTTTGAGAATAGGAAGATCTTCACAAGAGCCCAGAAAATCAGCATCTTCCTTTCTCTATCCTTCAGCTTTGCTCTTTCCCTCTTCCTCCTCTTCTTTCTCTTTCTCCTTTTGTTCCCCTCTTCCATCTATGCTTGGAAAAAAACCCTGAATCTCTGTAGTTCAGGTTGGTTTCAAACTCATGATTCTCCTGCCTCAACCTCCTGAAGACTAGAATTTTAAGGAATGTACCACATTTAATTTAATTATGATTTGTGTGTTTAAAAGTTTAGGAATTAAGAAAATATCAGAATCAGTATTTCTACCCATCTCTAGCAACCTGCCTTTTTAAAGTTTCTTGTTAATTATTTGAAATTTTTATATATTATTAATGAATTTTGATTAAATCTATTTCCCCATTGCCTTTTGTTCTACTCATTCCTTCTCCCAACCACCATCACTTTACCCTTCCCATTTTGAGTACTCCTTTAAAACGCACTGAGTCACACCAAAATATTTTAGATTATTTTGACTATTGTGAAGAGTGTTGTTCCTCTAATTTATTTCATTGTAACTCTACTCAAACAAGTCAAAGACCTGTATGACAAGAACTTCAACTCTGAAGAAAGAAATTGAAGAAAAGCTATCAGATAATGGAAAGATCTCCCCCACACAAGAACAGTAGGATTAGCAATAGAAATGGCCATCCTACCAAAAACCAATCTAGAAATTCAACATACATCTCATCCAAATTCTAATGCAATTCTTTTCAGAGCTTGAAACAACAAAACTCAATTTCATATGGGAAAAAAATAACAAAGAAAGGATAACTAAAACTATCATGTAATATAAAAGAACTTCTGGAGGAATCACCACCCCTGATTTCAAGTTAAATCACAGCATAGTAATAATAATGATAATAATAATAATAATAATAATAATAATATAATAATAATAATAATAATAATAAAATAAATCTGCATGATATTGGCATAAAAACAGAGAGGTTGATCAATGGGATAAAATTGAAGAATCAGGGCAACCAGGACACAGCTGGAAAGGTGCAGGTACACAGATTCCATCTGGGGCTACTGCGCGGGGAGATCTGCTAGGCTCTCGCCCCCAGGCAGATCCAGTGGTGCCCGCCTAGGCTCTGCTGCACTTCCCGGCGACCTTAGGCTGTGCACCCAGGCAGCCGGAGGCACCCAGCTCCCAGGACCTTGGACCAGCAATAGCGGCAGGCCTCCATATTGCAACCAGGACACAGCTGGAAAGGTGCAGGTAGACAGATTACATCTGGGGCGCGGGGGGGGGGGATCTGCTAGGCTCTCGCCACCAGGCAGGCCCAGCAGCGCCCTCCAAGGCTCTGCTGCACTTCCCCACACTTCCCCGGGACCTCAGGCCATGCACCGAGGCAACAGGTGGCAGCCAGCTCGTGATACCGTTGAGCAGCAATCACGCATAACCACCAGTAGAGAAACAACAGGTGAGCCCAGCCTCACAGGAGATTCAAACACCAGCAGGTGACAACAAGGCCAACTAATACCAGAAATAACCAGATGACAAAAGGTAAACGAAGGAACGTCACTAACAGAAATCAAGGCAACATGACAGCATCTGAACCCAGTTCGCCAACAACAGGAAGCCCTGGATACCCCAAAACACCAGAAAAACAAGACTTGGATATAAAATCACTGGTCAGGATGCTGGTAGCTGAACACATAGAAAAATCTCTTAAGAAATAGAGGAGAGAATGGATCAAAAGTTAGAAGCCTTTACAAGGCAAATACAAAAATCACTTCAAGAAATTCAGGAGAAGATGGATCAAAAAGAAGAAGACAATAAGGAAGAAAGACAAAAATCACTTAAAGAAATATAGAAGAACGTGGGCCAACAAGTAGAAGCTATGAAAGAGGAAACACAAAAATCTATTAAAGAGATACACGAAAACACAATCAAGCAAGCGAAAGATCTGAGCATATCCATCCAGGTACTAAAAACAGAAGTAGAAACAACTAAGAAATCGCAGAGGGAGACAACATTGGAGATAGAAAACCTTGGGAAGAAATCAGGGGCCATAGATGCAAATATCAACAATAGAATACAAGAGATAGAAGACAGAATATAAGAAGCCGAAGATACCATAGGAACCATTGATTCAACAGTCAAAGAAAATACTAAATGCAAAAAGGCTGTAACCCAAAACATCCAGGAAATCCAGGACACAATGAGAAGACCAAACCTAAGGATTATAGGTATAGACAAGAGTGAAGATTTACAAGTTAAAGGGCCAGCAAATATCTTCTACAAAATTATGGAAGAAAACTTCCCCAACCTAAAGAGAGAGATGCCCATGAATATACAAGAAGCCTATAGAACCCAAACAGACTGGATCAGAACAGAAATACATCCCGTCACATAATAATCAAAATTCCAACTGTACTAAACAAAGAAAGAATATTAAAGGCAGCAAGAGAAAAAGGCCAAGTAACTTATAAAGGAAGACCTATCAGAATAATACCAGACTTCTCACCTGAGACCATGAAAGCTAGAAGATCCTGGGCAGATATAATGCAAACTCTAAGAGAACACAAACTTCAGCCAAAACTACTTTACCCAGCAAAGCTCTCAATCGCCATTGATGGAGACATCAAGGTATTCCATGACAAACCCAAATTTGCAAGATATCTTTCCACAAATCCAGCCCTACAAAGGATAATAGGGGGAAAACACCAAGACAAAAACGGAAACTACACCCGGGAAGAAGCAAGATAGAAACCTCCTCTCATCAAACCCAAAAGAAGATAACCTCTCGAATATAAAAAATAAATAAATAAAATAAATAAATATAATTTCAAAAATGTCTGGAGGTAATAATTACTATTCCTTAATATCTCTTAACATCAATGGACTCAATTCCCCAATAAAAAGACATAGATTAACAGACTGGATACGGAAACAGGACCCTACATTTTGCTGCATACAGGGAACACATCTCAGTGTTAAAGACAAACACTGCCTTAGAGTAAAAGGCTGGAAGACAATTTTACAAGCAAATGGTCTCAGGAAACAAGCTGGAGTAGCCATTCTAATCTCAGATAAAATTGACTTCCAACCTAAAATCATCAAAAGAGACTGAGAAGGTCACTTCTTGCTGGCCAAAGGGAAAATCCACCAAGAAGAGCTCTCAATACTGAACATCTATGCTCCAAATGCAAGGGCACCCTCATTCATAAAAGAAACCTTACTAAAGCTTAAAGCCCACATTACACCTAACACAATAATTGTGGGTGACTTCAACACTCCACTCTCCTCAATGGACCGATCAGGAAAGCAGAAACTAAACAGGGACACAGTGAAACTAATTGAAACTCTGGACCAATTGGATTTAACAGATACATATAGAACATTTCATCCTAAAGCTAAAGAATATACCTTTTTCTCAGCACCACAGGGTACCTTCTCCAAAAGGGACCATATAATTGGTCACAAGACAGATGTCAACAAATACAAGAAGATCAAGCTAATCCCATGCCTCCTATCAGATCACCATGGAGTAAGAGTGGTCTTCAATAGCAACAAAAACAACAGAAAGCCCACATACACATGGAAACTGAACAATACTCTACTCAATGACACCTTGGTCAAGGAAGAAATAAAAAAAGAAATCAAAGACTTTTTAGAATTCAATGAAAATGAAGGTACAACCTACCCAAATCTATGGGACACAATGAAAGCAGTGCTAATAGGAAAACTCATAGCTCTAAGTGCCTCCAAAAAGAAACTGGAGGGAGCATACACTAGCAGCTTAACGGCACACCTTAAAGCCCTGGAAGAAAAAGAAGTTAATGCACCCAGGAGGAGTAGAAGACAAGAAATCATCAAACTCAGGGCTGAAATCAATCAAATAGAAACAAAGAGAACCATACAAAGAATCAACAAGACCAGGAGCTGGTTCTTTGAGAAAATCAACAAGATAAATAAACCCTTAGCCAGACTAACCAAAGGACACAGAGACAGTATACAAATTAACAAAATTAGAAATGAAAAGGGAGACATAACAACAGAAACTGTGGAAATTCAAAAGATTATCAGATCCTACTACAAAGGTCTATACTCAAAACAACTGGAGAATCTGGAGGAAATGGACAATTTCCTAGACAGATATCAAATACCAAAATTAAATCAGCATCAAATAGATCAGCTAATAGTCCCATAACCCCTAAAGAAATAGAAGGGGTTATAGAAAGCCTCCCAACCAAGAAAAGTACGGGACCAGATGGTTTTAGTGCAGAATTCTACCAGACCTTCAAAGAAGACTTAACACCAATACTTTTCAAACTATTCCACAAAATAGAGACAGAAGGATACTGCCCAACTCATTCTTTGAAGCCACAATTACGCTAATACCTAAACCACAAAAAGATCCAACAAAGAAAGAGAACTACAGGCCAATTTCTCTTATAAATATAGATGCAAAAATACTAAATAAAATTCTTGCCAACCGAATCCAAGAGCACATCAAAACGATCATTCACCATGATCAAGTAGGCTTCATCCCAGGGATGCAGGGATGGTTCAATATATGAAAATCCATCAATGTAATCCACTACATAAACAAACTAAAAGAAAAAAACCACATGGTCATCTCATTAGATGCTGAAAAGCATTCGACAAAATTCAGCATCCTTTCATGCTAAAAGTCTTGGAAAGAGCAGGAATCCAAGGCCCATACCTAAACATAGTAAAAGCAATCTACAGCAAACCAGTAGCCAACATCAAAATAAATGGAGAGAAACTTGAAGCAATCCCACTAAAATCAGGGACTGGACAAGGCTGCCCTCTCTCTCCATATCTTTTCAATATAGTACTTGAAGTTCTAGCGAGAGCAATTAGACAACATAAGGAAGTCAAAGGGATACAAATTGGAAAGGAAGAAGTCAAACTATCATTATTTGCAGATGATATGATAGTTTACTTAAGTGACCCAAAATACTCCACCAGAGAACTTCTACAACTGATAAACAACTTCAGCAAAGTGGCTGGTTATAAAATTAACTCAAGCAAATCAGTAGCCTTCTTATACTCAAAGGACAACAGGCTGAGAAAGAAGTTAGGGAAATAACACCCTTCACAACAGCCACAAACAACATAAAGTACCTTGGCATAACTCTAACCAAACAAGCGAAAGATCTGTATGACAGGAACTTCAAGTCCTTGAAGAAAGAAATCGAAGAAGACCTCAGAAGATGGAAAAATATTTCTTGCTCTTGGATTGGCAGGATCAATATAGTAAAAATGGCCATCTTGCCTAAAGCAATATACAGATTCAATGCGATCCCCATCAAAATCCCAACTCAATTCTTTATAGATCTAGAAAGAGCAATTCTCAGATTCATCTGGAGCAACAAAAAACCCAGGATAGCTAAAACTATTCTCAACAATAAAAGGACTTCTGGGGGAATCAATATCCCTAACCTTAAACAGTACTACAGAGCAATTGTGTTAAAAACTGCATGGTATTGGTACAGCAACAGGCAAGTGGATCAATGGAATAGGATTGAAGACCCAGAAATTAACCCACAGACTTATGGTCACTTGATCTTTGATAAAGGAGCCACAACCATCCAGTGGAATAAAGATAGCCTCTTCAACAAATGGTGCTGGTTCAACTGGAGGTCAACATGCAGAAGAATGCAAATTGACCCACTCTTATCTCTTTGCACTAAGATCAACTCCAAGTGGATCAAGGACCTCCACATAAAACCAGACACACTGAAACTATTAGAAAAGAAACTTGGGAAGACCCTGGAGGACATAGGCACAGGGGGAAAGTTCCTGAACAGAACACCAATAGCTTATGCACTAAGATCAAGAATTGACAAATGGGACCTCATAAAATTACAAAGTTTCTGCAAGGCAAAGGACACTGTCAGAAGGACAAAACGACAACCAACAAATTGGGAAAAGATCTTCACCAACCCCACATCCGACAGAGGGCTAATATCCAATATGTACAAAGAACTCAAGAAGTTAGACCCCAAAGAACCAAATAACCCTATCAAAAAATGGGGTACAGAGCTAAACAAAGAATTTTCACCAGAAGAAATTCGGATGGCCGAGAAACACCTTAAGAGATGTTCAACATCATTAGTCTCAGAGAAATGCAAATCAAAACAACCCTGAGATTCCACCTCACACCAGTCAGAATGGCTAAGATTAAAAACTCAAGAGACAACAAGTGCTGGCGAGGATGTGGAGAAAGAGGAACACTCCTCCACTGTTGGTGGGATTGCAAAATGGTAAAACCGCTCTGGAAATCAGTGTGGCGGTTCCTCAGAAAATTGGGCATGTCCCTTCCAGAGAACCCTGGCATACCACTTCTGGGCATATACCCAGAGGATTCCCCTGCATACAATAAAGACACATGCTCCACTATCTTTATACCAGCCTTGTTTATAATAGCCAGAAATTGGAAGGAGCCCAGATATCCCTCAAAGGAGGAATTGATACAGAAAATGTGGTATATTTATACAATGGAATACTACTCAGCAATTAAAAATAATGAATTCATGCAATTTGTAGGTAAATGGTTAGATCTGGAAAATATCATCCTGAGTGAGCTAACCCTGTCACAAAAGAATACACATGAAATTCAATCACTGATAAGTGGATATTAATGAGCCCAGAAGCCCTAAATACTCAAGGCACAATTAGCTAGTCAATTGATTCCCAAGAAGAAAGGAGAGGATCCTGGGCCTGGAAAGATTGGATCCAGTTTTGTAGAGTAACCGTGGGGGGAGGGGGAATGATTGGGGAACAGTTGGGTGGGAGAGGAATTATGGGACATAGGGAGGGGGGAACTGGGAAAGGGGAAAGCCTTTGGAATGTAAACATAGAATATAGAAAATAAAAATTTAAAAAAAATTGAAGAATCAGAAGTAAATCCACACACCTATGGACACTTTAGTTTTGACAAAGAATCCAAAACTATACAGTGGAAAAAAGAAAACATCTTCAACAAATGGTGCTGGTCTAACTGGATGTTGGCATATAGAAGAATGCAAATAGATTCCCTGCACAAAACCCAAGTCCATGTGGATCAAAACCCTCAACATAAAATCAGATAAACTAAATATTATAGAGGAGAAAGTAGGGAAGATCCTTGAAGGAATTGGCACAGGGGACAACTTCTGAACAGAATACCATCAGCTCAAACATGAAGATTAACAATTAATAAATGGGATCTCATGATGCTGAATAGCTTATATAAGGCAAAGGACACTATGAAAGGACAAAACAGCAAAGTAGGAAAGATTTTCACCATCTGTCAGAAGGCTAATATCCAAAATATATTAAAAAACTAGATACCAACAAACAAAACAACCCAATTTAAAAATGGGGTACAGAGCTAAACAAAGAATTCTCGCAGAGGGATCTCTAATAGTCAAGAAGCACTTAAAGAAATGGTCAACATTCTTAGTCTTGAGAGAAATGCAAATCAAAACAATTCTGAGGGCTGGAGAGATGAGTCAGTGGTTAAGAGCACCAACTGCTCTTTCAGAGGTCCTAAGTTCAATTCACCGCAACCACATGGTAACTCACAACCATCTGTAATGGGAACCAATGCCCTCTTCTGGTATGTCTGAAGACAGTTACAGTGAACTCATATAAATAAAATAAATATGTCTTTAAAAAACAATTTTGAGATTCCCCATTTTATACCAGTCAGAATGGCTAAGATCAAAAACTCAAACTGACAAGGATGTTGAGCAAGGGGAACATTCCTTCATTGCTGGTGGGAGTGAAAACTTGTACAACCACTTTGAAAATCAATTTGGCAGCTTCTCAGAAAATTAGGAATAGATCTAACTCAAGAGCCAACTATACAACTCCCGGGCTTATAACCAAAAGAAGCTCCACTATCCCACAAGGATGCTTACTCAAGTATGTTCACAGCAACTTCATTTGTAATAGCCAGAAACTAGAAACAACCTAGATGTCAAATGAAGAATGGACAAAGAAAATGTGGTACATTTACTCAATGGAGTATTGCTCAGGCATTAAAAACAAAGACATCATGAATTTTGCAAGCAAATGGGTGGAACTAGAAAAGATTACCCTGGGGGAGGTAACCCAGACCCAGAACAACAAACATGGTATGTATTCACTTACAAGTGGATATTCGTGATAAAATATAGGACAACCATACCACAAAACACAGAGCCAAAGGAACATAGTAACAAGGAAGGCCCAAGGAGGAGCTCTTGAATCTCACTGAGACAGGAAAATAGTTTAGACATCGGGAGTGGATTGAAGAAGGAGGCTGAGTGAGGGAAGTGGTGGGGATAGGAGGAGGAAGGATGAGTTGGGGGAAGGATGGAGTGAGGGAGTACTGGGTGGGACAACTAGATTTGGGGCTGTGTTTTGAGAAACCTTGTTAGAAACCTAGCAAGTGGAAACTCCCAGGAATCTATAAGGGTAACCATAGCTGAGACTCTTAGCAATGCGAGATATCAAGCTTGAAACAGCCATCTCCTATAACCTGGCAAGAGATCTAACAGAGGGACTGGGTCACCTGCCCAGCCACAAAACCTTAAACTCACAATTGGTATTGCCTACAAGTTGTGCCCAGGTAAAAGGTGGAACAGAATTTGAGGGAAGGGTTAACTAATGAGTGGCCCAGCTTGAGAACCAGGCCATGTGAGGGAATCCTCCCTTAACACTATTAATGATATTCTGCTATTCTTACAGACAGGAATCTAACATTACTGTCATCAGAGAGGCTTCACCCAGGAACTGATGGAAACTGATATAGAGAACCACAGCCAACCTCTAAGTGGAGCTTGGGGAATCCTGTGGAAGAGGAAGAGTGGGAGGAAGGATTAAAGGAGCAAGAGGGTTCAAGGACACCACAAGAAAACCTACAGAACCAATAAACCTGTGCTCATAGCGGCTCATAGAGAGTGAGCTGCCGAGCAGAGAACATGTATGGGATGGATCTAGGCCCTCCGCACCTAGGAAATAAGTGTGCAGCTGGGTCTTCATCTGGGACTACTAAAGCTGGAGCAGGAGTTGTCTACACTGCCTGCCTTCACATCCCTTTCCCCTAGCTGGGCTGACTCATCTAGCCTCAAGAGAAGAAGATGCACCTTGTCTTACTGCAACTTGATATTCCAAGGCTGTTTAATATCCATGGGAGAGCTCCCCTATTGTGAGGAGAACAGGTGTATGAGGGGGAGGGGAGTTGAGAGGGAGTAGGAGGAGAGGAGTGAAGGGAAGCTTCGATCAGGATGTAAAGTTAATAACTTAATAGATTAAAAAAAAAACCACTGAGTTCATATACCATACCTTGGCTATGCATGAGTATAGAAATATCTATGGGAACGTAGACAGCTTCTCAGGGTCCACATCCTTGAAGAAAGTTGTCTCTCCCACAACAGTTATCAATTGCCAGTAGCACCTCAGGTATGAATTCCCTCTCCATCCATCTATGTTCTTAGTTACACACACACACACACACACACACACACACACACACACACAGAGAGAGAGAGAGAGAGAGAGAGAGAGAGAGAGAGAGAGAGAGAGAGATATGAGATGTTCCAGTTACATTTAAATGACCCATATTTTCTAAAGAAAGCTGGAGCACATGCCCACTGTACATAAGATGGATGCTGTAACACAGTCCAGGTTGCTGGTCCTCCTCCCTTTCCTACAGAGCTATCTTTACATCCAGCGTCTTCAGGCTGTCTACTTCCACATAGCACCCCCACTGTGATTCATTTACTATTTCAGGACTGACAGCCTAGAAGAAACACATCCTACTAGTGCTGCACTGGAGAGGGTAGGAGTCCCGCCTCCAGGAAAGCAGGCAGGAGGGATGCGCTGCCCAGGACACACTGCATTCGAAGAATCTTAATGAAGCCCAACTCCATTCCTCACATTTGTATTTGTATCACCTCGAACACAGTCACTGGAAAGGAGGTGAAGAGCCATAAAATAAAAATGGATTTTCCTTTTATAGTCAGTTTTACTGGAACTATGTGAAAGAGCTGTTTCTCTCTTAGCTCATGTCTACATACCCATGGCTCATGTTTTCTGTATTTTTCTTTTTTTTACAGCAATGTACAGCAGAGCTTGTGAATACCTACTCAGCCTGGTAATTCTAAAGTTGGAAGGTTAAGTCAGGTGACGTTATTCATCAGCAACGGAGAACAGATGCACTTGTGCTCAGATTTCTATTTATTCAGATCAGTAATTAAAAATAATAGTTCGTTGTTAGAGTTTCTTTTTAATATGATAGAATGAAGACGACTTATTGTATAGAAAGTAAAATTGGTGTAAAATTCTAAATTAATACAATAAAAAAAAATAAAAAAAATTCTAAATTAAAATACGGTGCCTTCTTATGGTAGGACCCTTCAGATTGTATTGTCCCATTGAGTGTGTGGCATGAGCTGCATAGGAAATAGCCACCAGGAAATCTCTGCTGTCCAAAACTCTCATGACAAGTAACTAAAGTTGGTATGTTAGTGTCTTTTCCTTTCTCTACCATCCTTGTTTCTGTATTGATGTGGGGGTAGCATTAGTATATATATTTCACCTGATATTATCCAACAACTTTCAAGTGTTGTACATTTGTACCTCTGTGACACAACATCTTTCCAACTTCTTAAAACTTCTTCATTGGCTCCTCCTAATGTGCTAATATTCTGTTGTAAAAGAAGGTTCTGAAGGCATGCTTCTATCATGGAGTTCCCTAAACACAATTTAACTGATACCAATTTATTGTTATTGTTGTTCCATTCCAAGGCACTCACAAAATCATGACTCAAAGACCTCCTGACTTCACAAATACTAGTAGTCTTCCTCTATTTTCAAAGATGAACTTTGCTGTTGTTTTAGCATGGTTTTTATCCTCCAAAATCCCTATCAAGATTTTGCCTGATGAACAGGGAGGCCTAATGGGAGTTGTTTGTGTCATGGTGTTGGGGCCTTCGGGGTATAGACCTCTCTCAGGGGCTGAATTAAGCACTTCTGAAGAGGGATGCTGCAAATCAAGGTCACCCTTCCTGCTCTGTCCCCTCTGCTCATGCTTGCTCTCCTGCCCTTCTAATTTTCTTCCAGTACCAGACAGGTAGCACTGTGGAAATCAAACCAGTGTGGCTACCTGATCTTGGATTCTCAGAGAAAAGTAGCAGAAAGGACAAGTATGCAGCAACAGTAACACAGCTAAGCCACATAAGAGTGAGCTGTCCAAACCTGCACAGCAAGCCAAACACAAACCAAGACTGCGACCTGGTCCATCTCCAGAGTTTGTGTCTTGGACAAGACCATAATGTCAGATATAAGTGACAATAGAGGACACAGGAAATGATGGTGACCTGATATTAGGGAGAGAGGTCACAAAGATGGAGGGACTCTGTCATTTCTGATCTGCTCACGGTTGGGGAACATGAGTCTCAGAAGGCAGACAATCATACAAATAGACAGAGCTCCCGATGGGCAGGGCCTGCATCCCTTCTAGGAGGGCTAAGAGAAGGATTTCCACAAAGACCTTACAAGCAAATTCTTTATGTAACACAGGCTATTGTACATGCACAAGGAGAACATCTTCTGGCTTGCACTGCTGACAAGCACACATTTGTCAGCAAAAATAGCCTCCCAGCTACCCAGCCCATCTCCCAAGGACCAAACACACTGAGGAATTGCTTTGCACCTGATTTTACTGACTCTAACCCCAAATCATCTTTCTTTAAATAGGCTGTTTCAAAGAGAGAGTGGGAAGAAGTGACACTCTATTACACAACAGCCAAGACGAATCATCAGAGGGCTTGGCAGCCAGGAAGAAACCTGTCCCAAAGTTACAGATGTAGAATTAACCTTTACATTCATCCTGCAAAGTGGGAAGATACAGGCAAGTGAGATATAAGTGGAGAAATGAAATAAAAAAAAAGATTCTTAGCCAATGTTCAGACAGAAAGCAGAAACAGTCAGGGGAGTCTGACAGAGCTTGGTGGGCACCTAGACTTAAGAGTTACATCAGCTTCCTTTGCTAGCACCTCTCATCCATGAGTACTTTACAACACAAGTCCATGGGTGCCTCTCCACTGAGCATTACCCAGATGTCACCCCTGAGACAGAATGCAACGGTCATTTAATGTTAATGCCACTGCCTTGAGCATCTAAAACATTATTTAAAGAAAACCCACCTCTCCTTAAGGAAGCCACCAATATGCGTGATATTCAGTCAAGATCAGTGAAATGGCACATTCATCTTGCACAATCTGGCCTATGGCCACCACTCAGAAACCTCATCTCTCTCTCTCTCTCTCTCTCTCTCTCTCTCTCTCTCTCTCTCTCTCTCTCTTCTTCTTCTTCTTCTTCTTCTTCTTCTTCTTCTTCTCCTTCTCCTTCTCCTTCTCCTTCTCCTTCTTCTCCTTCTTCTCCTTCTTCTCCTTCTTCTCCTTCTTCTCCTTCTTCTCCTTCTTCTCCTTCTTCTCCTTCTTCTCCTTCTTCTCCTTCTTCTCCTTCTCCTTCTTCTCCTTCTTCTCCTTCTTCTCCTTCTTCTCCTTCTTCTCCTTCTTCTCCTTCTTCTCCTTCTTCTCCTTCTTCTCCTTCTTCTCCTTCTTCTTCTTCTTCTTCTTCTTCTTCTTCTTCTTCTTCTTCTCCTCCTCCTCCTCCTCCTCCTCCTTCTCTCTCTCTCTCTCTCTCTCTCTCTCTCTCTCTCTCTCTCTCTCATTTCTACAGTGTACCCACAGATCTTTGGCATTTTCAAAGTGTCTTATAACCTAAGACTTTGGATCCTAAACTGCTCATGCCTCCAAGCCTTTCTCCCTTCCATGCTTCACAGCACTGGCACCCCCTCGTCCTCTGTATCTGCAGCACTGGCACGTCCTCAGTGACCCTCTGTGCCTTCATAACATGGAGTGCCCCTCAGCCCCACATAGGCTTTCTCATCTGTCTTGCTTGATGTCTCCACAGGACTTGTAGTAATTGAAGGCAGCAGTATAGCTCAGTGATAGAATGCAGGTCTCTCATGTGCAAGACCTTGAGTTTGATACCCAGTATCCGACACACAGAGCTCATTGTAACTGAAATGTACTCCTTTTTACAGTTTCCTGGAGCCCTGTCATCTTCGCTGTGCACCACAAAGCCCCATACAGCTGAGGATTTGTCTTTCTTAGCTCCTCCCGCATTTTGTTCTAGCACTCCACAGACTACTTAGCCTTTAGGAGACGCTAAATACAACAATAAAGTGCTCAGTGGCTGGACCTGAAAAAGCATGAATCACCAGTGACCATGCTGGTTGGCCCAGATGTCCTTCTCCATATGGCAGCTTTATTCTCTCTGTTGCAGTTTTAGCAGAAGTGGAAAGTGAGGGATGCAGGCCACTGCAAACATTTTTGAGAAGCAGAATTAAGGGAACGATTTTGTCTTCTTCTGTGATTGAATTGCTGAGAATTTGAAAGAATGATAAACTCTCAGAACATCAGTTTCCTTTTAGATAAGAGAGTTAGTGGTGCTTCTGGGTGAGGAAATCACAGTTGCATTGAATCTCAGACCTGCATTTTTCCAGAAAACTCATGAAATTAATAAAAACAATAACAAAGTAATTGCAACAGCAACTGTGTGATAAAAGGAGTACAACATAATGTTATTAGGTCTAAGTGACGGTACTGACACAATAGCAAATATTCTATAAAATCACAGCAGGATTTCTGAAACTGGAAGAGTAGAGAAGAGATCTGGGCATAAGGAAAAAAGAGTCAGTAAGATGCTTTCAGCACATCGGAGGACTGCTCACTGGAAGGTATAGAATAGCCTTAAATCTAGAGCCAATAAGATTGTCTTTTTTAAAGCCTTTAGACCTCATTAGGCCTAAAATCCACAGTGTGACTTAATTTTCTCCAATCATTGAAATATGCCTTCAGCTAAGAAGAGAGATGTATATCCTGGACATTTAATGTAAGAGAGAAGACATAGGGAGAGATGGGGATGGGAAATCAAGAAGAGGCACAGGGTCAGGAGACAACCCTGAGTAAACTAGTTCTGTGCAGGTGAGCTTTTCCTCTGTACCACCGCACACTTCTGTGCAGGTGAGCTTTTCCTCTGTACCACCGCACACTGGCTTCCGTGTGTGGGAACTGGCTGTGTGCTGTCAGCTGTCACTATGATGAAATGCCTGAGATAATTCACTTACAGAGATGAACAGCTTATTTGAGTTGCTTGTTTTGGAGGTTTCAGTCTGTAATGGATGGACTCTGCTGTTTGAGGCTGGTACTGAGCAGCACATCACAGTGAGACTGCCGGACAGAGCAAAGCCATTGCATTACCAGGAGCAGCAGAAGAAGGCAGCCCAGTGTTCTAGTCTCCTTTTGCTCATCAGAGAGACATGAGTGTAAAAGAGTAAAAGGTACAAAACACACATACACACACAGACACGTACACATACATACACATGTGAATGTGCACGTGAACTCACATATATTGATATCTAAACATACAGAGATCAATAGTGCTTGGCATAAAAGGCATGGAAAAGATAATTTGTGATTAGCACGAACAGAGTTCTCATGAATGCCTTCATCACTGAAAAGTTCCTGATTCAATTAAACAGTAAAAAAAAGAGACACTCCACAGCACAGATCACAAAAGAGAGGCGAGCAGCTTGTTGGAAAGAAAGCCTCGCAGAACTGTATGAGGAAGACATCCAGCTGCAGAATAACACTAATTAGAACAAGATTTCAATGATATTAGACTCAAAGTAGAGATAATAAATACAACAGAATGCAATGAAAAGGTATTGCAGAGTTCAGCACAAATTGAGAACCCAAACAATATTATTATGAATTTAATGAAATCACAGGAACAAAACAGGCTTGGCTATAAGGCAAAAAGCTACATGGAGAAACAGCTTCTGGGCTGGGGAGATGGCTCAGTCAGTAATGTTTTTATGTTGAAAGCACAAGGACCTGATTTCAATGTCCAGAACCTACATTTTAACAAATGTGGTGTTATGTGCATATAATTCTAGTGTCTGGGAAGGAGAAATTTCCAGCCAGCTGGTCCAGACTATGGGGGGAGTGTCTCAAAAAACAGGGTAGAGGGTAGGTGTTGTGGCACATATCTTTAATCCCAGGACTTGGGAGACAGAGGCAGTCCAGAACTACATACAATACAATGAGAGTCTATCTCAAAAAGAAAGAAAGAAACAAAGACAAAAAAGAAAGAGAGAGAAAAAAAGAAAGGAAGAGAGAAAGAAAGAAAGAGAGAGAAAGAGAGAAAGAGAGAAAGAAAATTAGGAAGGAAGGAAGTACAAAGGAAGACAAAGTGGGCAGCACCTGGGGAGTGACATCTGTTTTCCTCTGCCTTCCACACCCAGGTGTATACATGTATGTGTTTACATGTACACACACACACATGCACACACACACACACACACACACATCAACTTCTCTCCACAGAAACACACATAAATAAATAAATAAATAAATAAATAAGAACAGCTTCTTATTTATGTGTTCTCAAGAACATAAGTGAGAAGAAATATCTAAAAAGGATTAAGAAATTAAAAAAGAGAGATAAGATTTTTCTCTTATTTTGCTACAGTGTGAAGAGAGTCTGTTTTTGTAGATGCCAGATAGAGAAAAGGTGAGAAAAATAGGCAGATTGCAGAAAATATAGCTGAATCATATGGCCTAACTGTGCCTGAGGTTAAAAGTTTCCCTTGGATCAGATCAGTAAGTTTTGTTTTTCTTGTCCTTTTTTTTTTTTTACATGAAGACATATTTATTTTTAGGTTTTATTTTGCTCTATGTATTTAAAAGCAACCTTCCAACTAAAATGTTTAAGAGTTCAAAGTTGTAAAATAGCACCTTAGTCTTTAACTGAAATATAAGGAAATGATCACCTATACCCTGTAAGTTTATTGTGTGGGAAACTTGGTTATATCTGTGTCTACATATCACAGTGATTTCTGCCACACTATGAATAGCATGTGTAGAAGCCATTATTATGGCCGTCAGACATGATTCCACTATAGTAACTAGGGAGATAAATTGGTTCTACATTATTTGGTACTGAAAGAGTTCAAAGACTAACTTGTGGGCCTTGATATGTGATGGACAGTTTTCTAAGCATTTTTTTGCATACATTAATTCATTTAACCCACACAGAGCCAATGGAGTAGGCATGTTATTATTCTCATTTATTCTCATTTTCTGAGACACTTGGAGGCTCTGTAATTTCCCCAGGGTCACACCGCTTGTTAGTAATGGAGAGACTGTGGTCTCAGAAGCCATGTTTTTTTGTCAGAGCAACATGCAGCTACTAGAAGAGCTTTGAGAGCTTGAAACAGGAACAAAGAAGCAGAACAGACCCCGGAGCTAAGTAGCATGGGTGAGGTATGCATCCCAGGCAATGCAATTCCAAAGCTTTGGAGTGAGAAGCTCCGTGGCAGTCTGTCCAGCACATCTTTGAATGAGGATCTACTGTCCACCAGGTTAAAGGGAATTAAGTGAGGATGCTCTGCAGGTTCTTGTTCCAGCACCTCGGACAGAGAACCTCGGGCGCAAGCCATGCTCTAGCAAGCCGTGCTCTAGCAAGCCGTGCTCTAGCAAGCCGTGCTCTAGCAAGCCATGCTCTAGCAAGCCGTGCTGCCCATGACATCCTAAATAATCCTCTAGCAATGACAAGTGAAATGTGCACAGAGCAGGCACGCCATTGTAGAGGGGAATTCTGAAGTTCATGAGATGGGACTCTTCCCTTTTGATATCCAGTCAATCATCTTAACAGTGTAGTAACTAACAGGGTGCCTCTCAAATGAAAGCAGAACAGTACAGAGCCAGCGAAGGGCTGTTTCAGGTTTGGATAAAAGCAGTAGCCTAGGAGCTGTGGGAGATGAAGGAGGTGGTGATGTAGAACTGACAGCAGAGAGGTGGAGGTAGCAAGGTGTGGCTGCACAGTACCTACTTAAGGAAGAAAGGGGCTTGAAAACATGGGGGCAGGCTGTGTCTTCCATTTTATTAAGAGTGCACTGTATTTTATGGAATACAGAAATCTTAAACATGTAATTGTCTAAGCTTTATGACAGTTATACCTTTGTTTTCTCTCAATCTATAGATAGAAAGAAAGGGAACAACAATGAAGAGAAAAGGTTTCTTTGTTGTTTTTGCTGTTGTTTTTGTTTTGTTTTGTTTGTAAAGCAAGGTGCATGAAGACCAGAAAGCATGAGAGAGAGAAGGAAAAGGCAGGACTGTCAGATGTAGAAAATCCAGGGAAAGGAGGAGAAAGTGAGTTTGTAGAAGGAGAAGAAGGGAGAGAGAGTGAGGGAAAATGTTAGACTCCTATGGAATCTAACATGTAAGCTTCAGAAGGCACTCAGGAGCAGGGTCCTCTGTGGCAGGTCCAGTGATGATGCAGGGCAAGTATCTATTAACACTTCAGCCTTGGGGATCAAAATTCCCTGGATAGATACATTGAGCAAACATTCGGACAGACCCATTTCTAGGACTGTGATCAACACACTGAAACAACAAGTGGGATTTGGAGGGAGTCACTCTGCATAAATGAAAAATATAAAAAAATAAAAATAGCAACATTAAAAATAAAAAGAACTGGGAAGTTCTCTGTTACACACACACACACACACACACACACAAAACACACACGTACACACACACACACACAGAGAGAGAGAGAGAGAGAGAGAGAAACAGAGAATCACATATACTCTCACATACACACAAATACACACCCACACCCACACCCACACAGCACCATTGTAGTAAGAGGGAAAGTGGGTGTTGTGAAAACAGAACTTCACTCCAAGTCTTATAAACCACTTTGGAAATGGCCATTCACTTCTAAAACAAGATGAGCTAGTCAAAGCAGGGCATCAGATAATTGTATCCATCTGACTCTGGAAGGTCTCTAGACATTGG
Source organism: Apodemus agrarius (assembly GCA_964023405.1). Lineage (NCBI taxonomy): Eukaryota > Metazoa > Chordata > Mammalia > Rodentia > Muridae > Apodemus > Apodemus agrarius. Next base: position 118,265,686 of record OZ030005.1, on the reverse strand, counting down.
ATGTTACTGATATTCTCATACTAAACACAACTAGGCACCTCAGGTCATTCTGAGCATTTTCATGCCCTAGACAAGGCTCTCCGCCCCAGCAAAGACATATGCAATCCACATGGATGTACCTGTTGGCTGAAACTGCTGGCTAGCAGGGATTAAAATTATGATGTGCAAAGTGGGCATGGAACACTGACTGAAGGAGAATAAGTCACAGAATCCTTCCACTAACTTCCCATGATCCCCCAGGGACTGTAGGTGACAGGTCCTAACTTGTTTCATTCAGATCTTACTACATTTAGGGTGCATTAGCAGTACTGGTTAAAGATGGGAACTGAGTTTAGAAATAGCGATGACTGGACAAGACCATGCATCTAGATACTGGCTGGGTGAGAGTATGAACACAAATGTTTACTTCTCGTGTCCATGAAGATGGGGACACTGTCCTTCCCCTGTAACTCTCCTGTGTATCATTTATCACACTGGTGCCTTGGACCACTTGCTCACTTACATACATTAGGCTGCAAGCTACCAGAAAATACAATTCCATTTGTCTAAGTCACCACTCTGCCACTAGGTTCTATCAAGATGACATATATATATTATCTCAATACATGTGGTTGAGGAGTTGGATTTGCACTTAGAAGGGACAATGATGACCTTATCCTACAATTCTTGAGCTTGTTGCTCTCCAATTCCTGTGGCTACCTTGCCTCCTGGGACCACCCTTCCACACCTAGGTGTAAACTTGTTTACAAACAGATAAAGAAGCTGAACTTACACAACAATCATCAGCCTCACAAAGTCACACCATGAGTTTTTTGTACCTTGTTTTTTATCATTATAAGCATATCTCTAGAATGGCATATATACAACTAGTCCAAGCGCGGCCTGCTGGCTAACACCTATAATCCTGAATACCCTGCTTGGACTAGTACTGTTATGAATTCAAGGCTGACTGCACTATATAAAAGACCTTGTCCCAAGAGCCATCATCACACCCCACGTAAATCTAGTTCAGTCTTCTTTACGACTGCTTAGTAGTTCATGCGTGAATGTACTCTGATTTTTCCCCTAGCTTTTCCTTAGTTATTGAAATTCTCTAAGTTTCTAAAATTTTGCAATTTTAAATGTGCTATCATAACATCTTTGAATAGTTATTTTTATGTACTCATTTTTTAAAACAAACACATTTCCTGGTAGGGAGTTTGTAAGTTCAAAACTTCTGCTTTTTAATTTTAATGTACATATATATATATTTGTTTATATATTATATGTTGTATATTCATAACATATGTGTATAATATATACATATACACATATGTTGTGGGAAATATTAAAAATGAATGAATCATCATGTTCTGAGGTTGTGCTGGCAACTCTCTGCCCTGGTGGTCTGGCCAGCCATGCACTGGTGAGCAACGGCCAACCTGTTTTATCTCGTGGAGACTCTGACTCAGAACTCCAAAATCTCTCCCTAGGTTCCCACTGCTTCAGCCCCTTGCTTCAGTACCCCCACGGCCTTTATGGTGCACACCAGGCAAACCCATGCTTTGCTGCTGTGCCTTTCTCTCTTGAAGCAGAACAAGCCTCCACGTGAAGAAAAACATGACACAGACTTAGTTCAGAAATGATGGTAACTCAATCACTGGGCGCAACAACTAAAATCCTAACTTGTAAGCTTTATTAACTCTAAATCTTATAGTGGCTAATCCTGATGGATCCGCCACGGAAACTAGGAGACTACTCACCCAGCAACTGGCTCCTTTATTCATTAGGGGATTGGCTCACAAGTACAGCAGCAGGCCCATCCATAACACACACACACACACACACACACACACACACACACATACACACACACACACATACACATGTGTGTGTATGTATGTATGTATGTATGTGTGTGTGTGTGTATCACCCACCAGCTTTTGAAAAAGTCTGTAGCATTTCTTATTTCTAAAGAATACATAAAAGTAGACGTTTCCTTTACATCCTTGCTAAAGATTCATGTTAACACTTTAAATTTTTTTATGGTCTGTTAAATAAGCAAAGATGTTCCAATTTGCTTTTCTATATACTAACAAGTTTAAGCTCATTGTTACTCTTTTCTTGACCACTGGTTTGTACTGCTGTGAAGGATCAAATTGTGATTCTCCAAAACCACACCTCCTTCCTCCTGAGCACACTAACCAGACTTCCCTGGCTTCTTCACAGCTCAGGATGATCATGTGAACAATTTAAAGCCAATGGAATGCAAACATTAGTATTAGTAGCATTCTTTAGTCTTGAAATCCCCTCATCTATGTTTCCTTATTCTTATCTCTCAGACATCAGCCTCACAGAGTGGACAGAAAGATCCTAGGGAAAAGCAACATCAAGATATTTAATGAACTTGAGGGCAAAGCCTTACATTAGAGCCCTCTACTGCATAGGAGGACTCATTTCAAGCTCTGATGGCTAATAGAGAATTTCAGTCATGTTAATTTATGGAGAGTTGTATATCATACATCAATTATCTCTAAAAAACAAAGGAAGAAGAAAGAAGGAAAGAAAGAAAGAAAGAAGGAAGGAAAGAAAGAAGACAGAAAGAAAGGAAAGAAGGAAGAAAGAAGAAAAAATAAAAATCCAGAATTTAATGTGCTTAGTGCTTTTTCTTGACACTTCTAAGCCACCTACATGTAAGTATTAATCTGCCTTAAATGTCTGTCTTCCCAATTTGTTAATTTTTTTATTTTGGTTATTGTATATTTGGTTGATTCCTTAACCCCCCCCCAAATGGTCACAACTGTGGTTTCTAGCTACTGTGTTTACTATCAAAACTTAAGAACTTAAGTTTTATAAAAACTTAAATTTATATAATTTAAGTTATATAAATTTATAAAACTTAAGTTATATAAAAACTTAAATTTAAGATTTAAATGCAGTAAATATTTATGCCATGTGTTGTACATAGGACGGCCCCTGGTCTGCATCCTCCCAGGCAGATACTACACACCAGACCCTTTGTTAAGTGCTCTGGGTTTTCCCATGGGACTGAAAATGCTGCTGACGCCATGCATTATGCTTATGTGTGTCCAGGAGAGTAGTTCTGCATGCCCAGCGGCTTCCTACCATGATGTCTGCCCAATCAGATCAGTGCCGTGTAGACTAGCACCTGCTTCGAACCTGTATCCACAGAAGGGGAGTGGGACTCTCCCCACTGTTGCTCTTTTTCAAAATTCCAAATCTGCCCCTCACTTTTCTAACTTTTTCCCATGCTACCCAAACTAGTCACATCTGAGGTGAAAAGATTAAATAGAAACCATAGGAATTCTGACAGAAATTGGTAAATGGCTTCATGACAGGGCAGATATTTGATGGCGTTAAGTCATCCCTGTCAGGGCCCTGCCATACCTTTCTCCATTAATTCAGATCATGCTTTATGCTTCTCAGTAAAATTTTATAGTTTTATTCAGATAAGTACCATGCTTGCTAAATTTATTCATAGATATTTTATAGGTTTTACAACTCTTGTGAATGGACCTCCCTTCCTCCCACTTTCACTTCTAACTGGATATGTTTAGTATTGAATGATCTGTGATTTGTTGCTCCTATAACTTATGTTATTTTAAGACAGTCTCTCACTACTGTTTCTACAGATAGTGTGGGGAATGTCTCCTCCCAATGTTTCTCTTATTCTGAGAATAAACTATGCATCTTAGCTGTCTGGGAGGTCTGAAATGTATAAGTGATCAGGGTGTGGTCAGAGTTTGGGCTAAACCAACTTACTTGTAACAGATATGCTGATTTCTCTGAAAAGGGAATGGGGATTTTAGTGTGTCTTGGGCGGTGAGTGCCAAAGGCTGCTTGCAGTTTAGAGACCAGCCTGTTTCTTCCAGCTGAGGACATGAAAAGAAGGACCAACTATTCCACCAAGGAGCCAATAACAGGACTGAGATCAAGGTAGGTATATTGAAAAGGCAGAAATGGAGATCCCAGGAGGATCCAGAACCGTCAGACCTTCTCAGGGTGGTTATGTGAAGGCACTGCACCAAAATCAACTACATTCTTATGTACTAATAGAAGATGATAGAAAACATAAATAGCCATACATGAGGGTGGTTCTGATAGAATAAAGTTGACAAGATGCATTTTTAAAAGTCTAAAAATGGAAAGATAAAATATGTTCCCAGATCTGAAACTCCATTTTGCTAAGTAACTGCCTATTCTCTTCAAACTCTATTCAGACTCTAAGCAGGCCCTTTTAAAATAATTGATATGCAAATTGAGAATTTTCTTGAGGGATGTGGAGATAGATAAATGGTTAAAACCACTGGCTGCTCTATCAGAAGACCTGGGTTCAATTTCTAGCACTCGTATAATGGTTTACAACTGTCCATAACTCCCAGTTCCAGGGGATCCAACACCCTCTTGTGGATTCCATGGGAACTGAGTACATGTGGTCTACAGACGCATAAAATAAAATGAGCAAAGTCTTTAAAAAGTTATTTAGAAAGGCAAAGCTTCTACCAACTGATTTCAAGATTTGAGGTAAATCTAGAATAGTAAAGGATACAGCACTGGTCTCTCTGTCTCTCTCTGTCTCTGTCTCTCTGTCTCTCTGTCTCTCTGTCTCTCTGTCTCTCTGTCTCTGTCTCTCTGTCTCTGTCTCTGTCTCTGTCTCTCTCTCTCTCTCTCTCTCTCTCTCTCTCTCTCTCTCTGTGTGTGTGTGTGTGTGTGTGTGTGTGTGTGTTTTCCCAGTTCTTGAACAAAGGTTTACAAAGTTCTACTCATCCCAGACACAGACTCCACTACAGACTGGAGTAACGCTATCACCACAGTCTAACTTGGTGAATCAATCAAGTTTTAGGGGCTTACAAGAGGAGGGATGAGTCAAGAGCAGTTGCTTCACCAAAAGCCCACTGCAGTCTGTGTGATAACTCGTGGAAGCTGGACCTCCGAAGATCTCTGAGTTCATTGCAGAAAAGAGACATGGGAGAGTCTCCGTCTTGTTAGCAATCCATACAGCTTATATAAACTTGAGCCAGGAGGAGCCTTGTGCATCTAGTAAGTTTCAGGGACTTTCTGAGAGTTGTTTATTTCCGGAGTCTTAAAGAACCTCTCTTTAGAATTTCTGGTGTCTTCCAGAGAAGCATAAGTAATCCACAGCCAGTAATTTGAGTTGAGGCCACAAACTCCACAGTGATTTCACTTCTCTGGTTTGGAAAGTCCTGACACTACTGAACCATGAGGGAGATGAGCACACTTGGGCTCCACTGTACATGGTTTTTAAATGTATTGTCATTCTGGAGCCTCAAGAGGTGCAAACTAAAGCATCCCCTATAACTCAGTATGGAAGCCCGAGTGATGACTGCTGAGAGCAGCCTCCTTGCTGTTGGCATGTAAAATGACATAACGTGGGTCCAACTGTACAGAGAGGCAGGCTCTAGGGAAGTCACTGCATTGGGAGAGTGCATTTGGCAGCAGAAAAGAACCAAATGCTCCTGCCCACTACATGGATGCAGCCAATGTTTATAAATCTTACAAGTATGCTTAGAAATAGAAGAAACACACTCAAGGATGTCCATCATTACATTTATATCACCTTCAAGATGTTACAATCCTGAAGATGGTTACCTTCAAGGGAGAGGACCTTACCTGAAAAGAGCCTAAGATGGATGGAACTAGAAAGTGTCGTCCTGAGCGAGGTAACCCAATCACAAAAGAACACACATGGTATACACTCACTAATAAGTGGATGTTAGCCCAAAAGCTCAAAATAAACAAGTTACAATTCACCCAGCACAGGAAGCTCAAGAAGAAGGAGGACTTAAGGGTGCTTTGGCTCCTCTGAGAAAGGGAACAAAATACTCACAGGATCAATAAGGGAGACAATGTGTGGAGCAGAGACTGAAGTAAAGGCCACTCAGAGACTGCCCTACCTGGGGATTCATCCTATAAACAGTCACCAAACCCCAACACTACTATGGGAGACAAGAAGTGTATACCAAAAGGAGCATGACATGGTTGTCTGCGAAGGGGTCCTGCCAGAGCCTTACAAATACAGAGGCAAATGTTAACAGTCAGCCGTTGGACTGGGCATGGTGTCCCTAATGGAGGAGCTTAACGGTGGTCCAGAGGAGCTGAAGGGGTTTACAGTCCCATGGGAAGAACAATGATCTCGGCCACCCAGAAGCCCCAGGCCTCCTAGGGAATTAATCTTCAACCAAGGGGCACACATGGTTCCAGCCAAAAATGTGGCAGAGGAATGTCTTATTGGGCATCAGTGGCAGGAGTGGTCCTTGGTCAGGTAAAGGCTCAATAGAGGTCCCAACAAAGGGAAATTGGGGGGGGTGGGAATAGGTCAGGTGGAGGGGCATATATGTAGAGGCAGAGGGTGGGAGAAGGGGTTGGGGGTCTTTGGGGAGGGGGGAAATCAAGAAAGGTTTTACCATTGGCAATGTAAATGAAGATGATATTCAATAAAAAAAAGAAAAAGAAAAAGAAAACAAAAAGGGCCTGAGAGAAATTTCTAGACTTGCTAGCATTATTACTGTTCTGCTAGCAGATGGGTGACATCGAATGAAAGGCTTGGCATTTGAGCACCTGTATATAAAGTATGTCACTGGGAAGAAGCACTAGAGAAATGCTCAGGGGGTCAGAGTGCATGCTGCTCCCACAGACAACCTGAGCTTGGTTCCCAGCACCCAGGTCAGATAGCTCACACAGCCAGTAACACCAGCTTCAGGAGAACTGATGCCTCGGTGTTCTTGGAGGTGAAAAATTTAGGAGAAAGGACCTTGATGGATGAAAAAGTCACTGGGGGCATTGAAGATTTATAGTGGTTTCCTGGCTTCTTGCTCTCTCCCTCTGCTTCCTAACTAGTGTGAAGTGAGAAGCTTTGCTCTACTTTCCTGATCCTTCCATGACCTTCTGCCTCATCACAGGCCCAGAACAACAGGACTGACCTTCCCTGGCTCCCATTAATTGTCTCAAGTGTTTTATCACAGTGAGCGAAAGCTGGCTAAGATAGCTAGCAAGACTCCAATCTGACCATCTGCTTAAGCTCTTAGTGTTTTAAACCATCAAGGACACTGGACTTGGGCACTAACTATTTCATGACCTCTAAGACACTTGGGGGTGAAATACTGAGTGAATGCTGAGAATCAAAGGCTCTATCCTTGCCATGTGTAAAGGTAGAGAGAGGGAAAAAAGAAAATTATTTTGTTCTAAAAGCCTCTTGCTCCTGAAACTAACCTCTATCAATGCAAATGTATTGTGTTAGAATGTACATTCTAAGCCAGGCAGTGGTGGTGCACATCTGTAATCCCAGCACTCTGGGAGACAGAGGTAGGCGGATTTCTGAGTTTGAGGCCAGCCTGGTCTACAGAGTGAGTTCCAGGACAGCCAGGGCTACACAGAGAAACCCTGTCTCAAAAAAACTAAAAGAAAAAAAGAATGCACATTCTAGAAGGAAGGCTGCATTTTGCAAGATGCCTGAGAGAAAAGTTTTGTGTCCTTATGGTATGCCTTCAACGCTCTTTATCTCACAAGAGCAGTATTTTCCCAGAGTGGGATAGCCGAGACCCCCCTTCTGTCTTATTTATCAGCAGCGCTCCAAGATCCAGGCTTGGATAACTATTTGTTACTGAATAAGCTATCCATCCACCCATCCATCCATCCATCCATCCATCCATCCATCATCCATCCATCATCCATCCATCCATCCATCCACCCATCCATCCACCCATCCATCCATCATCCATCCATCATCCATCCATCCATCATCCACCCACCCATCCATCCACCCATCATCCACCCATCTATCCATCCATCCATCCATCCATCCATCCATCCATCCATCCATCTATTCATCCATCCACCCACCCATCCATCCATCCATCCATCCATCCATCCATCCATCCATCCAGTGTTGCATCAACTCTACACCTCCTCACTCTTGTCTGCTGGTCTTTTTATGAATCTTATCATGAATTCAGGTGCTTGTGGGTTTTCCCTGGAGACAAAGTGAAGCTGCTCACTGCTCATTCACTGTGGTCCCCTGCAACAGGCCAGTTGGAAAAGGACACCTAACTTCTCCCTGCTTGGCTCTATGCCTGCTCTGAGAAGCTCATGGAACCAGCATTTGACAGGATTAAGGTTTGATTTGACACCACACTGGGCTCCGTTCAGGAACACAGTTGTGCTGGGCACTGGAGTAGCACTTATTGGTTTCAGAGGGGATGGAAAACAATTTAAGCAACTTCTGTTCTCTTCAGCCCAGACACACGCCATTGCTCTGCTGACTTAGGAGCAGCTGCTGACACTGAGCAGAGATGGGCGCTGTCGGTGAAATCCCTTTCTCATCTGTCTCCAGCTCGTCACTGGAGCACTGCACGCAGAAATCAGGCAAAAGCCTTCCCAGCGCCACCCTCCAAATTTGAAATCTAGCTGCTTTTCCTGGAGTTAGAAGAATGAGGCTGGAGAATAGCACTTGTTCTTACTTCTTGTGGGGGGGATGTGGAAGACAGGGACAATATCTGAGGATTTTATGTTTAAGGACATAACTTAGACTGCAGAAACAGCTAGGAACCCCTGAGCTAACAGAGGGAATGAGGAGGTGACGCTGAATTTCAGCTGGAATTGGGCAGACGGCTCCACAGAAGCACTGTCAAGCTGGCTTGTCAGAAGAGTGGGAGACATTTTCTTTAAAAGTAGCTGAATGGTGAGCTGAAATAAACACCCAGAGTCTGAACCATCCAGCTTCTTAGTCACAGAAATTTTCAGAATCAAGAAGAAACGTGCGTCTAGGGGTTGAGGACACACGTTCATATAACCCCTCCACTCTTGACTCAGCTCAGGTTTGAGAATATGGTAAATGGAGGGGTGGAAGGACAAGCAAGTGCTGTTCCCCGATTGCAGGGCAGGTCTCTAAGGACAGACCGTTAGGTCCTGTATGCGCTGAGCCTAGTCCTCGTCAAGTTTCCACTTGAGTGGAATTAGATGAGAATACAGGTATGTGAGCAGACAAGTGTTACAATACTCAACCAGCAATCACGTAGTTTGAACAGTGCAACTTAGGTGAGATCCTTGAGGATCTGAGCAGTTTCAGTAGTGAAGTGTGTGTGTGTGTGTGTGTGTGTGTGTGTGTGTGTACACGTATGTATGTGCATGTTCTAGGGAAAGGCGACAACTAAAATAATGAGTTTGAAATAATATAGGTTAAGATTCTGGAGAGACACACTACATCTGGTTAAGCAAGTTTGTGTAAAATTGGTTTTGAAATCTGAAAGCAATTAAAACCACTGGAAATGGTCAGTTACTAAACAAGCCAAGCATCTTCCAAGAAGACTTGTGTATCAAGTCCTCTTCAAAGTTCACAGGTTTTGTTTTTGGTTTTGTTTTCCTGTTTCAGCTAAAACACCTTTGAGCAAACAGAGTATGCCCACAGTTGTCCTGTCAATTTAAAAATCATTTAATATGATGAATTCTGATAATAGTTTCACCATCCTCATCTCCTCCCAGATCCTCATCATCTCTCTACCAACCCAATTCCATGCCTTCTTTCTCTCTCTTTAGAAAATAGATAGAATAAAAAAACAAACAGAAAATAAAAAGTAAGAATACACCTGGTTACCAAAATATTTTTTAAAAATATAGCTAGATCCTTATCTGTGGAGGAAACATTTCAAGATCCCTAAAACAATAGTGTTCATGAACACAAAAGTTCCACCTCTTCCCACTGCATGTCCTCAAGGACTGCACACAGGACCAAAGGTTATCTGTGCTTCGGCACTTTACAAGCTGCTGCCTCTTTCCCCACCATTAAGTAGCATAGAGATGCTTGAACATCACGTTTCTTCATGATTGATAAGAACATGATTTTCATGGTTGATATGAAGACTGATAAGCCTCCCATGTAATAAGGGGTAGCACGTACTGTGTGGAACCTTTGGGCAGAGGGGTTGCTGATATGTTGGACGGGATGGTGAGAGATGATGACACATTTTTGACATTCCATTTAGAAGAGTGCATAAATTTAAACTCTTGGATTGTTAATCTTATGATTTCCACTTAAGGTCTTCAGAATGAAGTTAAGAATAAATACCTAAAATTGTGAAATGGAACAAAGCAGACAGGGAGTGCTGCTGTATTGGTGTTCTAGTGCCACCTCTAGTGATGCAGATTTAATTGGTTTGATGTAGAATATTAGAATTGAATATTTATGAAGCCCATTGACTACTCTGATGAATAGTATGAACTAAAACCTTCTGGGGGTGAGAAACTGTTTAACATCAGGAGTTTGAGGCTTTCATGTGTTTGTTTGTGGCTGTGCAACACATTTCTTTCCCAACAGTTCTTAATTCCCCTTGGGAGGATGTCTGCCTCTCTGTATGAAAGAAGCCTCAGGTAGTCAGCCACTTGGGGTTTGGTACTGTACAAGGGCTCTGAGTCAAGGCAAATTTGGGGCTTGGGGGTCTCTGATTTTGTGTGTAAGCTTTGTACCAGTTGATAGACATACCAGTTTCAAAGTAAGGGTTTTTTTTTCCCAATTTGTGCAAACATGCCAGTTTCCTTAAGTGTCAGTGGAGTTGGGTTACTCTCTATGAGCCACAAGTGGGTCATGGGAGTGGTGAGAAGAAGCTTTCTCTCCTTGAGTTTCATGTGTGAATCGTGCAGGGGTTGGTTCATCCGAGTGCCCTGAAGCAAGGCTACCAGCTCTTGCTGTAGGTAAACCCCTTAATCATTTCCAGACTTTTATAAAACTTCCCACCTAAATAAACACTGATTCTCTATTTTGAATAAAGCTGGTGTGGTCTGATGGAAGGATCTAGAGCCCCTGGAGTGTTTTGGTTTCTGAGAGGTTCTGGACAAGACTCTGGATAGAGCTGATCCCAACAGCCACACACAGTGAGCAGGAAGGATGCCAGGTAAGGAACACCCTGAGCAAAGAATCAGGATCTTCCAGGAGAGGGACCCTGTGGGCAGGGAGACAAGACAGACTGAGAAGTGCAGCATTAGGAGAGCACAGGCAGCAGTGCAGCTCAGTGGATGTTCTGGAATTCTCCTACCTTTTCAAACTCCCTGCTCTTCAGCATGGTACACTGACTGTGCCATCAGTGTACCGTGCAGCCTCTCTGCTGCAGCCTCCACCTGCCAAGTGTTGGCCATGTACAATTCACTCCACAGTGCTGACAGGAAGCACAAGGAAGCTTAGTGTGTAAACACAGAAGACGTGTTAGCTGTAATTTTGATGAACGTTTGGTTTTACTCACTGTGAAGTAAGCTGTCCTTGGAGAATGCTGAGAGAGATGGGAACTGGTTCAAGGCTAAGATGATGACTATGGTATGGAGCACAGTCTGATCTGCTGAAGTGGAAAATCTAAGGTCCTGGAAAATGGCCATTGTGGTACCTTCGAGCCAGGTGACAGTGGCTAGTTATTCCTCTTTGGCTATTTAGTGCTACATTGTGCTCCTACTAACTAAAGCCCCACACTGTTCCTGACAGCAAACCAAACACAGCAGGAAATGAGGCAGGGAAATATTAATGGCTAGATTATGTAAGGCTTTAACTGCCATTCTAAGAAGTATAGGCTTCCCCACAGAGACAGTAGAGAGTCTCTAGAGTACTTCTAAAGCAGGGAATGCCAGTCTCAGATTTGCATTATCCAAAGCTTGCCTTGGTCCTTGTGAAAGGTAAATAAAGAAGACACATTTGAAACCCCAGAAATAAGTGTCATTAGAAAGGCAGCTGCCTCACGGCATTAAGTTCTTTGGAAAAATCAACTAAGATTAGAACTGAATTCTGTTCTTCTAGTCCTGTATGGGAACTACTAATCCAGAGTATAGACTGTAGTGTTGCACTGGGATGAACTGGTGGAGCCTGGTGAGAAACACTTCACATGAGGCTGCCTGGTAGAATTCCATCAGGCAAAAATGGTCGAATATCATCAGAGCCACCGGAGAGAATGGTCGACACTCACCTGATTCTGCACTCAGTTCGTGGTCCCCAAACGATGTAAACACGTTTTTGTTTGACCCTTTATATATTTAAAAACATGAATTAGTTGCCATGGCAATTTCACATTCACACTTGAATTTTCCTGTACAAACACTCTGGCTGGCCAAACCAAGCCTCCTTCCCATGCACTATGGATGGGAGGCAGCAATTCCTGATCTCCAGGGATTGCTAGGGCCCTCAAGTGGCCCATGTACAAATTTTCTCCTCTGCATGAGGGGAGCTTGCCCTTTTGGGCTTAGAGCTTACTTGCACATGAGGGGTCTGGAAGGTGGACTGCTGCTGATTGCTTGTGCAAGGCCTCCTCAGCACTCAGGCTCCACCTTTCAGAATGTCCTGGATGTGACCCTCAGGGTCCACTTCTCCCAGGAGTTCTCCCTCCCTCTATTCTACCACTACTTGAGACTGGCTTCCTGGCCCCAAGAATAATTGGGTCTGAGCAAGCACTGCCTCTATAAATATTAATTTGGATATGGTTGGAATACTTGGCTGCTTTTAGATGAATTGCTAACTAGCTTTCTAATACGGAGCTTCTTGACAAGCACAGCCAGATCTCTCCACTTGCTGCTCAGAGCCTCAGTTGGCTGGGGGAAGGTAGACACACTGAAAATTGCAAATATTTCGTTTAAGAGGTGAGCTTTATGTGGCTCGGCTCTGTGTAGCTGCAGACACCCTCAGACTCTTCTGAATGGCTTCAGTAGGATAGAACTACCTTTCTTTGTCCAAAATTCATTATCAGGAGTGTGGGTTCTAGCAAGCACCAGGTCAAAATTAGGGCCTTCCTCTGTCACTCAGGAAAGGCATGACTATGGTCAAGTTACTTAACCTCTCTGCACCTCAAGCATCTCATCTGAAAAATGAAGGTGGTGATATGTGCTGCCTCTGGTTGTCATGGAAATGGAATCAGCTAGCTTACAGGTGGTTCTCAAAGCAGAGCAATGCTATTAATGAAGAACGAGGCTTTAGAGAGTCCTTGGAGAAGCCAGTGGATTTATTACCTTAAGTTCCTGTATCTGTGCTGTGTGGGTGTGATTGTGGCACGCATACACACATAGAAGCCAGTGGATGGTTTCCCTATCACTCACCACCTTACTTTTGGAGACAGGATCTCCCTCTGAGCCTGCAGCTTGCTAATTTAGCTAGCCTGGGTGGTCAGTGAGCTCCCAGGCTCCTCCTCTCTCTAACCCCTAGTGATAGGGTTACTGGCACACATGATTAGGTCTGCTGTTTGTTTGTTTACATGGGCAGGAAGGTTCCAAAGTCACGTTCTTGTGCTTGTGGAACAGCTGCATTGCTCACTGAGCCACCTACTCTGCCTGTCCTGCCAATGCAGTAGATGGTGCTGGTCAGCTGTACAAAAGAGCTGTTGAGAGCTGTTGCTGAAAGGCTTGGATCCTAGTTAAAGTAGAAATAGCCCCACTGCATCTTTGGACCAGTTCAGCCTTAACTATACTATCACCTTCTGTTGTTTCTTTTAGACACAGAGCCTTCCTACACATCCCAGGGAGGCTATGAACTAATAATACTCTAGCATCAGCTTCCTAAGTACAGGGATAATAGGCATATGTCACCATAATCAACTTCAGCTGTATTTTGGGGCAGCAGATGTACCCACTTACCCTCTGTTTGCACATGAACACCATGATGAAGCAGGAAAGAGATACAAACAGGAGTAGTGTCCTCTATGAAAGACGTTTGTTGCTGGGAGCCCTCAGGGGTCTAGTGGTTAGTATGATTCAGACTTGGGACTAGAGGGGCCCAGTAGTTCAGCATTATGTCACTTGATGATCTGGAGCCAGTGATCTCAGAGCAAAACCATTTAATTTCCTTTGCTACAACATGGACACAGTATCTCCCTACCTGAGTTGGATATGTGCAGCTTTTGCTTGTCTTGCCTACTGGGATTTTTTATTTGAGGTTCAAATTCAGGAGACTAGTAGATACAAACCCATTTTCATGTGCTGTCATCGGAAAATGAGTGGGTATCCTTTTCTGAAAGAAATGTGCCAGATCCAGCAATGTCCAATGCTACACTAATCCCAGTGCATAGCACAAGCAGTCCCTCCCTGGTCTCATTGGCAGCCAGTGCTCAGTCCTTTGCTTTCCCTTTGCCCAACTTCAGCACATCCTTCATTTCCTGGAGGTAATGGGCTGGCAAGGAAGGGGGCTTGGGCCACTGAGTTCTCTTTTCAGTGATCCGCTAACTTCTGTCTCCCATAAAGTCAGTGGACTAGAACCTCAGCATCCCCCAGGAACCTAGTCCATATAGGATGTTCTGTCATGGCTCAGCAGAATCCCAGCTCTGCTGTCAAGCATAAAAATTAAGCTATCTCTGGCTTTGGCATGTGTGATAGTTGATTTGGATCAATAGATATCTGCATTAGTGATGTGGACCTGTGGAATGTTTCCTGAGAGCACAGGTATGTGTGGTAGTAACTGAGAGGTCAGGCCCACCCCAAATGTTGATGGCATGATCAAATAGGTTGGGAGCCCACATGGGAAAAGCTATGAGAGTGGAAGGCAGCACACATATGTAAACGTCATCTACCTGGTGGTACCCATCTTCCACGGACATCAGACTTTGGTTTCTTCCACTTTCTAGCAGATCTCCTGGAAGATTCCGGACCTTAGATAATGACTTAAACTATATGAATAGTTGCCCTTGTCTGAGATTTCTAGCTTCCTAAATTAAGCAGCTACCTTAAGAGAGTTAAGGTTCTTTATCTCTCTGGGTGTCTAGATGCTTATTATTCAATGACCAGCTTCCTCTTAAGCCAATCTAATTCACAGATTATGTATGGATAGATTAGATAGATAGATAGATAGATAGATAGATAGATAGATAGATAGATAGATGGATGGATGGATGGATGGATAGATAGATAGATAGATAGATAGATAGATAGATAGATAGATTAGATAGATTAGATAGATAGATAGGTAGATAGGTAGATAGATAGACAGGGAGAAAGGGAGGGAAGGAAGGAGGGAGGGAGAGATAGGGAGATAAATAGATATAGGAGCACAGTCTGTTGGTTCTGTTCCTTAGAGAACCTTGACTAATACATCATGTTCATTCTTCTGAAAAATGTTCTAGACCACTGGTTCTCAACACGTGTGACACCCTCAGGAGTCATATATCAGATATCATGAATATCAGATACTTATGATATATTCATATACTTCATAACAGTAGCAAAATTAGTTATGAAGCAACAAAATAATTTTATGTTTGGGGGGCACCACAATGAGAGGAACTATTTCAAGGTGTGCCACTATTAGTAAGGTTGAGAACCCCTGTTCTAGACTCTCAACTCTTGTAGTGCAGTACAGTATTAGAGGCATAGGCATTGAAGCCTTGTTGCTAAGCTCATTATTTGCTTTGCCGTGTTCCAGCTCTGTGACCTGTACCATCTAACTTAACTTTGAAACTCATTTCCACATCAGTGTAGTTACTGAGAGCAGCCGAACTTTACATTAAGATCAAGCAAACAAAAGCAGAGGCCACATGGCAAACACTGAATGCTCAGTACTCTTTGTTACCTGGGCACTCCCATTTTTCAGACTCCATGGTATCACTGGCTGAGACGAGGCCCTATGCTAAGCTTGAGCTTAGACAAATGTAACATGATTGGTGGTGGAAAAACCCTGTTCTACACAGGACGCTCCACAGAAATGGAATCTGTTCTGCATTGACAAATGTCAATGCTATCTTTGGCCCTGTCATGCCTGATGGTTCATTTTGACTGAGAGATAATCTGGTTTTATTGTTATCATTAGTACTGGTATCACTGCTAGTAATAGTACTGGGATGTCCTCTTGGTGGAGAGAGGAGAGAGACCAGGGAAGAGATAACTCTGAGAGAGAAAGCTGGCCTGCCCCAGAGGGCTGTCATCATTTACATGTGTCCTTTGTTCAGAAGCAGTTTCCATAATGAGCTGCTAATTGTCCTTTGAAGACTTCTGCCCCTTCCTTGACCTGACTCAGACAGGCACTACAAAGGCATCTTATACAAGCCCCAAGCCAAGAAAGCTCACACAGGCTAGAATATTATGAGCCCGCTGGGTGTGATTATTGAATCTCCTTAGAGCAATTGGGAAAAATTTAGGCAAGAGCAGTCCCCCAGGCTATCGCACTGCTGGAGGCTGGCTGCTCTGACAGTGTCCACCTGCCAGGAAGGTTGGACCTGCTTCTTTATGTGGATCCTGAGGGCAGCTCAGCTGACTGCACACAAAGGTTGATTTTTCAGGACAAAGGAGCCAGGTGCCTACGGGTGTCTCTTGGTTTCTGAAGGGATTCCCTCTGGTAAATCCATTGTAAGTTAAAAATACACTTATTACACCTGATATACCAAACAGCAGAGCCTGGCCTTTCTGAAAAATACTCAGAACACTTACAGTAGCTTGCAGGTAGGCAAGATTGTCTAGCACAAAGCCTATCTTATAATAATGCACTGAATACCTCTTGTAATTTATTCAGTTCTGTGCTGAATGTAAAAAAGCAGAATTGGTGTGTTGTATGCTTTCATTCCATTGTAAAGTGGAGAATATGTAAGGGGATCATGGTAAGACATGACTATCTGCATTTTTCTCAAGAAGAATTGGTCCAAGAGTAAGGTGTTAGGCCATTCTTCCTCATTTCATCAACCTTTGAACTCAAAGAAGACCGTACTCACATCTGTATAGTTGATATCTGCCCCTATAGTGTTCAGCATGTAGCAAGTACTTGTACGTCCTGGATGGATGGATGAGTGAATGAGTGGATGAATGGTGCATGGTGAGATAGATAGATATGAGAAAGAATGGATGATTATGTAGGGTTAAATGAGTGGGTATATAGCTGTGTGGAATAAGGAATGAGTGAATAGGTGTGGCTGAGTGTGTAGATGGATGAAAAATAGACAGATGAATACATCTGTGGCTATAGTTGGGTAAATGGATGTGTAAATGGTTGATGGATACATTTCTATGTATCTTTAATATCACCCCAGAGAGTCAAAGCCTACTTTTCAGCCTTTTCTCCTAAAGTCTGAGGTTTAACAGATCAGTCATTCCCTGGCTCAGTCCTATCTATTTCCACCTGAGTTGCCGATACCAGCCCTTACTTCTCATTACTAACTGGACCTAAGTGTCTCGGAAAACTCCATTCTCCCATACTTACATTCTGAGCATAAATATCCTCCAATTGCAACAACTCTTACAAGCTAAATACGCAGTTCCATGGCACCCACCTTACTTGTGCCACAGTCCAACCTGTCACCAAGCCAGCAGACACCCATGCAATGATATAGCAATCTATTTTACTTCCATCTTTGGCTCAACCTCAAGTTTTATACTCTAAAGTTATTCAGTTAAGTTGTGAATAAGAAGATTGAACCAAGGATCTGTTGAGTGAGAAGGGGCTAGTTTTAAACCTGCTGAACAATTTATTTAGAGACATTTCATGTGCCTTGGCCATTGTGTGATTCCATTTTAGCCTTCCAGTGAGGGAGGCAACAGTTAGGCCACAGAAATGAGGTTGGTGAGCTTGTCTGAAGTTCTCTTTAGAAGTCAATTTATATTGAAAGGAGTCAGTTATTTGGCCTGGGATGAAAGAACTTAGTAATTGTCCAGAAATGAAATGTCATGAATCAAGAGCCAAAGCTTGTTTGGACTCTCTTTAGTCTCTATAACTAACTTCACTGCCACCCTCTGTATCAGACCTACCATCTTCATGGCTAGGAGATAAAAATCCTGGGATGAGCTCACAGACCTCTATCAATGTGTTTATTAAATGTGTTGATTCAGAACTTTCTTCTGTTCTCTTCCAGAGTGGGCCACACCATTCATGGTGATATGAAATGATTCCTGGGCCAGAGTTCCTTACATTTAGTACATAATTGTGGTAGTTCAGAGGCTAGGAATCTGTTCTGTTTCTGCTTCTCATAAACCTTTTGTAAGGCCATACCATTTCTTACACAATTTCCAATTCCCTCTCCTAATTAGTCCTTATTTTATGGTTTATTTACACACACACACACACACACACACACACACACACACACACGAAAAACATGCCCTGAATCCTGTTCTTCCTGCTCCACACAGCTCATACTTTGAGATCTATGATTCCTGCCTGACTTTCAAGACTTTCTGCTTCATGTGTAAACTTGGTGTGTGTGTGTGTGTGTGTGTGTGTGTGTGTGTGTGTGTGAGAGAGAGAGAGAGAGAGAGAGAGAGAGAGAGAGAGAGAGACAGAGACAGAGACAGAGACAGAGACAGAGACAGAGACAGAGACAGAACTCACCTACGCCTCTATAAATCTTTGTATACTCTATTTTCCCTAGTCAGGCTCTCAAAGCCTGAGGGCCTGGCTCACAAGCATTCTTCAGGCTGAAGATTCAGTCAAACTATTCAGACTTCTGTTGAAGAGGGAAGAATCTGCTTTAGCCCTTAAGAACCACTGGGGACAAAGCTGACTGAGCACCCAGGGGCTGCTGTTTCATCTGTGAGTGATATGAGGGGTTCTGGCTCTCAAAGAAGCCACAGCTGAGAATGAAGCACAAAAACACTGGCTGGCGGGAAACTAATGCAAAAAATTCCCAGTACAACTGAGGCGAGGAACAGGCTGTGTTTAATAGCCTGCACCAACACTGAAGATCAGACCGCACCCACTATCTGCAATGGTCTACTGCAAGTGTCTGTGACAGTAGTGGGTCAGCTCCAGATGGAGATAACTGCCACAGGCATGTGTGCAAAAGGGGTAAGACCAATGTCACATCAGAGAGGGAAGCTGACCCACTGACCTGACTGGGAACTCTTTTGACAATCTCAGTCTTTCCCCACCCCCTTCAGGTTTGACAGCTTCTTCCTGCTTGATCTCATTGTAAACACCATTTGCTTGTACACACATTCAGCCAATCAGAGTTCTCTGGGCTCTATATAACCACATGCACTCAGGTTTTGTTTTTTTTTTTTTCAATCCAGTGTTCAACAGCTTCCAGGCTCTGGCAAGGACCTCGCCTCCTAAGCAGACTGCTCCTAAGACCCTCCTGCAGACTGTCCTGCAGGAAATGAACCATAAGTAGAAAAACATGTTCTGAGTCCTGCTCCTTCTGCTCCACACAGCTCATACTTTGAGACTACTGTTCCTGCCTGGCTTTCAAGACTTTCTGCTTCATGTGCAAACTCTCTCTCTCTCTCTCTCTCTCTCTCTCTCTCTCTCTCTCTGTGTGTGTGTGTGTGTGTGTGTGTGTGTGTGTGTGAGAGAGAGAGAGAGAGAGAGAGAGAGAGAGAGAGAGAGAGAGAGAGAGAGACCCAGCCTTTGAAAACTGCCTGAGGCTGGAGACCTGCAAGCCCCGCACTTCCCCTTGGCCACCTCTTTCTGTAGATTTGCTGTGCTAGGAGCTTTGTTCTGCCAAGATCATGTAGCCATAACACTACAGCCTCTCTTAGAATCCTGCTGCCATCAAGGGTCATGGGTCTCAGTTTTTATCTTTTCATTCAAGTTTCTCCTTTCCTTTGAACTGTTATGGGCTGGTGCACAAACTCCCCTTTGCTTGTTCACTCTTCACTGCCTGCACATTCCACTCTTAAGTAAAGGCAAGATAAGAGCCAGATTTAGGAGAATTGACTGTCTCAATCTGACCCAACTCTCATTAAACTAGTGATTTTATTAGGGCCAATTCAAGAGTATTGGGGGAGGTTCTTATAGGGCATGGATGACTCAAAGACAGACATCATAGAAAATCCCACACCAGCCTGGTCTACAGAGTGAGTTCCAGGACAGCCAGGACTACACAGAGAAACCCTGTCTCAAAAAACAAACAAACCAACCAAAAAAAAAAAACAAAAACAAAAACAAACAAAAAATTCCATGCCCATGACTCATGAAATATGCATCCCTAGAACTCCCAGAGTGCCCTATACTCAGCAGTTGCAACATCTTGCATTATTTTGTGAATCCTGTAATATTTGTTTACTTCCTAGGTAGGCCTTGCATGTTTTAATTTCTGAGTCTTAGTGAGCTTTTTCTAGGAGGAAATGTTTCAATTTAGAGGAAATGGCTACACAAAAGTTTACTTATTCCAATGTATAATTCCATCAGTCTCCTGGGAGAGTTTTACCTGAGTTATTTCTTTCACATCACTTGATATGACCTGTCGTTGAATTGGGCTTTTGAGACAGGGTCTTGTTATGTGCCTCAGACCAGCTTCAGATCATACTGCCTCAACTTCATGAGGTTTAGTCTTTTTTTTTTTTTTGTCTTAACAGCCACTGTAGGTGCTAAGATGGCCACTTCCTGCTATGTTAAGGTTCCACTGTCTGCTACTTCAACAACTACAGTGAACTAAAACCTGGTGTCTTTGCCCTGCTCTTGTCTAATCAACTTCAATCTACTCTTCATTCAGCATCTGAGTGCATGTACTACCTTTTGGTTTTACTCAGGAATAAATCTGTGTACTTAGAATGGCTCTCTACATCTTTCTTCTCAACATTCAGACTAGAGCCTAATCAATGCCTCCTCAGCAGGCCTTTCCTGATCACCCAGCTGAAATGTTCTTCCTGTCCATTCCCTCTAGCCAGCCTGCTAGTTTGTTCTCTTCACACTTCTAATCATCGTCATCGTCTGCATCATTTCACTCAGTGGCTCATCTGTGAGCTGCCTTTACCACTTAGCTGCAAAAGCTTGGATTTAAAGTCGTGGGCGCTATGTCACTCACTGTGCTTACAGCCCAGTACTAGGCACCTTACAAACTTCCTGTAATGTTAGGCGACTGATCTGCCACTGGTCTTGTGCGGCCCATAGTTGTGTCCACACGGCCTTTTATTTTGGCTTATCACAGAGTCAATGCCGGTCTTAAATAAATCCCTGACAAAGAGCAGCCTGAACCCACACTTTGGCAGCTCTGCTTTCTCATGAATCCTTCTGAGTCTCCTAGAAACATTCATTAACTTTTCAGTTCAAATCTGCCTCCATTCCCTGAGAACAAACCCCTTTTCTACAGCATCTATAAAATCTGCCTCCCAGGGTACTCCTGGGAAAGAGAGATTTACTCTCCCTTCCAGAGTCACCTGTGAGGGCAAGAAAGGTATTGCTATTATTTTATCCATTTTTCACATGGATACCCTGGGGCAGGAGTTAATGGAATCTTTTTCTGTACCTCCCGCTGTGTCCCCTCCTGCCCAGGTAACTGCAAGGCCCTGTTATGGGACCACAGTGCTAAGACTGCATGCTAAGGGGCCCTCCTCCTCCAGTGCTTGATCTGAAGCAGAAACCAAAAAGGCTGCTCTGAGTGCTCTGAAAAAATAAGTCCTCCCCCAAGCAAGTTCTAGTGCCATAAGGAATTGACACCATAAAACAGCCAACATAGTCGCAGCACACAGGGACTACAACCAATTTGGAATGGCAGGCAGATTTCCTAGGTAGGCAGGGTGGGCATAGCTGGCAGGCTCTGTGCTGAGAGGCACCTCTTTGTCTCTCTCTACCTCTTTCTTGTCTGACTCTATGTCTCAGTTTCTCTTTGTCTATTTCTTCCCTTTTTCTTGTCCTCATTACTTTTTCTGCAAGAGCATGTGGACCTGTCCTCAAAATGACAGGAAAAATGTCTCCTCTAGGACACGTGCATCTCTGGAATGAAACTCCCAGGGATCTTCCTAATCCATTCTCTTTTGTGCACAGATGCAAATACAAATATAAATCAATACATTTGCCTTCCCCTACCTACCTTTACTCATTTAGAGGAACCAAATCTATAATTTATTCACTCTCGATCTCTGTTTCTCCCCATTAATATACCTAGGCCTTCTTAAATGACGAAACTTAGACTCTTCTTGTGAATGCGTTGGCCTCTCCCTGTCTCTGTCTGCACATGTGTCTATTTGTGTTGATCAGTTTTCCATCACTGTCACAAAACACCCAAGGTAAAACCTTTAGGAGATGAAAGGTTTAACTTGCTTTGGTTTAAGAGGGTTTGGTCCATAGTCAGCTGGCTCTGCTGTTTGTGTGAGAGAATGGCGAATAATCATAACTGAGGTACATAGCAGAGCACAGCTGCTCACTTCACAGTAACCTAGGAGAAAGGAGTGAGGACAGGATGGGTAGATGAGAACGTGAGTGAATGTTTGGATTGACAGATGGAGATATGGATGGGAATATAAATGGATGGATGCATAAATGCATATGTGTGTAGTTGGGTGGGTGGGAGGGAGAGTGAATTAATCTACCTACCTGTTCACGCTCAATGATCTCATTCCTTTCTTCTGCTCTACACTTCCTTTAGAAAGCAAACCTTTAGTACATAGCTTTTGGGGGGCATTTAAGTTCCAAACCATAACACTTGTTTCATCTATGATCTTCACACACTTGTGAGATAATGCTATTTACCCCACAACTCTATAGAACAAAGCTTAATACATGTTCTTTTCTCTGTGGCTGGTCCCTTGGGGCCACAATTCCCAGTTTTGACTTCCATCTCACTCTAGGTGAGGGAAGTGGGAAGGGGTGGATGGGGGGAACAGGGGGAGGGAAGAGGGCTTATGGGACTTTCGGAGAGAGGGGATCCAGGAAAGGGGAAATCATTTGAAATGTAAATAAGGAATATATCGAATAAAAAATAAAATATAATAAAAAAGAATGACAGAATATGGGGGGGTTGGATCAGCCTTGAACCTCAGCTCAAAGTAGATCCACCTTTCACAGGGAAAAAAAAAAGAAAATTGCCACTATGATTGATAAATATAATAGATTTGGTTTTGTTTTTGGTTTTGTTTTGTCTTTTTTTTTTTTTTTTTTTTTTTTGCCTTTTGTCATCTTTCACTTAGTGGGATGGGATTCAAAGAAGTATAGCAACAGCTCTGTGCAGAAGGGCAAGGCACCTAAAACCTGAGGCAAAGACAGCTGGATTCTTCTGCACATTCATCTACTTTCCTTCAAGAATGTGGGTCTCTTCATCTACAAGTCAGGTGGCACAGTATTTCTTCTCTGTATACAGCATAGGCCCTTAGTTTGGATTTTCACTCATGCTTCATAGACTAAGAAAATTTTATGGAGTAAATGGACAGCTTTCAGAATACAAATCAATATCTTCTTGGTTCTAAGGAGCAAAACAATAAGGAGAACAGTATAAAATGCACACACTTCATTGAGTTAGTCACCCATGCATCCATTTTCTCATCTACCCACTCACTTATCCATCCACACACAAACCCACACATCCATCCACTAATTCATATATCCATCTGCAATTAATAAACTTTACCCATCCATCTTTCCATCCATGCAATCTACTCATTTTCCTGTTCACCCACTCACCAACTCACTCATCCATCTAGTAACCCATCCATTCAACCACCCATGTATGTAAACACCCATCCACCATCTACCTACTCATCCATCTATTAATGCAACAAATGAATCTACTAATCTATCTGTCCATCCACATATATCTACCCATCTACCCAATCAATCAATCTACCTACCAGCTTACTCTTCTACTCATTCATTCACCCAGCTATCCAAGTACCCACACATCTAACCATCCATCCTTTTACCCATAATCCATCTATCAATGCAATCAACCCATTTACTGATTCATATATCCATCTATCCATACATCAACCCAAAATCTACTCATGTATCTACTCATTGACCATTCCATACATGCATTCAACCATCCACCCATCTATACACTCACATCAATCTACAAATCCATGTATCCATCCATCCACCCATCAAACAAATTATCTATCAATCTACCCACCTACACCTTTTAATTTCCATTTCTATCACTCTAGCCAAGGCCATCATCTTCATGATACACTTTTTCCATGCCTCTTTGGTTTCTTTGCTTTCATTTTCACCCATTCTTCTAAAAACTTGTATTTTAGGCCAGTGGCTGGAATCATCTCTTTAAAATGCCAACAAGTTTTTGTCTCTCCCCATCTAGAACCCTCCTATGATCCCTATTCCTATGATGTGATCCAAATTCTTTACTTAACTCATGATTCTTGATTATATAACCATTGTTCTCTCTCTGACTTGTCTTTGATCACAGTCCACTATACTTTAACCACTTGCAAAATCTTTCAGTTCCTTCAACATACCAAAAATTCTCTTGCCTAAATCATTCTCCCTTGTCTCTTATACTTCTGATTCTCATGAACAAAGCCTGTTAGACACTGACAAGTGTCAATGCATGATTAATTAAGCCCATATCAACTGTAGCACTCAGAATTTCCTAATAAGATTCATCATGGCTAGCTGACATTATCAATTCTGTATTTGTACAAATCCTCATTGTTTCTCTTTCCTTTGGACTAAATTAATGAACTTATTCTCAACATAATTTACTGAGAATTTCATACTTACTGTATAATTCAAGTATCACTAAATGTGTTGGGGCTCAGAGTTCACTGGGCCTGCTCTATTATAGGACATAGCATTGTCAGAACTTTCTATGTAAATAATGACATGCTCTGTCTTCAGTTTACAATTTGGCAATAGAAACTTCTATATAGAAAGCAAACAGATTTTCTTCTAAGAATGGTAGATTTTACCTTGATCTTTGTTGTTATAACCTTAGATCTCATGCCTCAAAATATATTTCCTCTGTTTGCTGATTGCAAAATTCCCAGTTGCACACTGAGCTTTTTACACTACTATCTTGGATGAAACAGATGCTTCCAATTCTCACTGAGTATAGTAAGCTACTGTCTTCACAAAGTGAAGAGAGGTTCTTAGTCACCGTTATTGGGATTCAGGTCAGTTATGAATGGCTAAATTGATCTCAACTTCTAAATCCTGAGTGGCTGGGTTCACCAAAACTCCTTTGCATTGCTGAGGGTTCCACCTGTCTAGACTGATGGCTCAGAGCCCTCAAGGGCAGAAGGGATTGTCTTCTTTTTTTGGAAAACTAGAAGTGACTGATGGGAATCAAGGAGAAGGTATCTCTTGTTCTTTCTACATTGTGTTACAAAGAGAAGTTGGGGAATCCCGAGTTAAACAGAGAGTTTTGACCGTCCTTCCAGGGTGATATTGGCCAAGCCACTTTCTATCTTTGATCAGCAGCTTAGGGCTCGGACTTAGCATTTGTAAAGAGAAGCAGAACCAGCTATTCTGAGGCTGTGATTATCAAGTGGGGATTATGTTTATCCAGGCTATGACCTGCCAATTGCTCAGTAAATCCACAGGCCACCAGTCTGACAGCCTGGCCAAATGGCTGAGTTCTCTAATTATATGCAATTTTCATGTAACTCAGCAAGGAGCAGAATTGGTCTGTGGAAAAAAATGTCTATACTATAGGCTTTGAACAAAAATGAGCTTGTTTTCTTTCCCCATTTATTTCTTCCCCCCCCAACTTTTCTTCTCCTCCCCTGTCCCTTTCTTTTTCCTGTCTTCCTCTCTATTATTGTCTCTTCCTTCCAGGTTCCTTCCCTCCATCTCATCCTTCCTTACTCTCTTACCTTCTCCCTCTCTCCCTCCCTCTCTCCTTCCCTCTCTTCATTCCTCCTTCCCCCTCCCTCCCTCCCTCCCTCCCTCCCTCCCTCCCTCCCTCTCTTCTTCCCTTCCCTCCTTTCCTTTCTCCCTTTTCCATTTGATTCTCTTTTCTTTATCTTGTAATTATATACTAGCCTCAGTCTACTCCTGGAAGCCAATCCCTTTAAAGAAATAGGTTTCTAGTGGACCAGGAGGATGGAGAATATCACTCACTAGGGTTAGGAGGAGAAAGCATAAGAAAGAATATAGGAGAAGGAGAGGATCAAAGAGAGGAGAACCTTGGTGGGAATCAAGGGCATGGGTAGGAGAGGAGAAAGGAGGAGGGAGGAGATTAACTTTTAAGGAAAAGGATCCTATGATGGTTGGGCTGGTGCGGAATTTGCAGGGCCTGCTGGAGACTTGCTCAGGCAAGGATGCTGCTCTTGGAAGGCAGAATTTTCTTTTTTCTTAAAAACGTTGATTTTGATATTTCAACCTATCCACCTTGTCCAGGACAAGGTCTTCACTTACCATGAGATGACTGTAGATAGTAACATCTTCAAAGTCCCTTTCCAGCAGCCCTTAGATTAGGGTTTGATTCAGTAACCATATAGCCTCACCTGGCAGGGTAGAAACATAGAAATAAAAACACAGCATCGATGTTCAACACCTCCAGACCTGGAACATGAACACTCTCCATCAGGTACATCCTGGTTTGTATCTTCAGTGCATACTTCTCCCTAGTTCAAGAGATTGGAGGTAACAGACAGCAACTTTAGTTCTAACAGTCATCTAGGGAAACCCAGGAGCCTCTTGAGCACTTGGTAGTCCAGGGTTTTCAATTGGGCCTTAGCATGTAGAGGGGCTGAGGACATGGCCCCTTTGCCTAGATTGAGCTTCGGGAATCATGGCAGAGACCACTGAGGATGGAATTCTTTCTTCTTCAACCAAATTTGTGTACATATGCTCCAGTGCCAGTAGTAAGGGCAGAGGGTACAATGCTCATGACAAGACTTTCACCAGGAGCAGGAGGGATGTGTGTCTCATCAACAGACTCTGTAGAAAAGGAAGACAAGTTTAACTTCAGGCTTGAGACCAACTGAGACCTGATCATGGAGTACTAGAGAGGATGGGGGTTTGTGAAGATCCTTTTAGGCTTGAAGTAATCTACATTACAGTAGCTGTGACTGTAGGAACAATAACTTCCCTGAGGAGCAGTGATTTTCTGACCTGGTGCTGTGTGCTAGAACTGGCGAAAGTACTTTAACTGAGTTAACTCATTTTATCTTCAGAAACAGGATGAGGTAGTTACCACTGACACCTATATCCTATGTGTAGAAAAAGTGAAGTCCAGAGAAATTGGGTAATTTATTTAGATCACATAACAATTAAGTGGCTAGGCTAGGATTAAATCCCAAAACATAAGAGCCCAGATTCTGGGCTGACAAAGGCAATGCTGGAGATCTCACCCTAGTGGTATGGGTAGAGGAGAGCTGGAGGGCTGATCAATTCAGCTACCACCCAGGCTAGATCCAGGGCTTTAAATCGGCCCAGCCCAACATTTACCCTTTCTATCAACTGTTGGAGCACATGAAGGGGTTGGTCCTGCAGACCCAAACCTTCAGGATTATCATGAAACAGGGCAACAATAGGATATCCAAGAGGAGTCCCCCTGAGGATCCAGTATGGATAGTGTAGCAGAAGCTAGAGGCCTCAAACCAGACCAATGTACTCATTGCAATTAACATTTACTAGTGAAGATGTGTGGACAAGAGTATACTGTGGGACATACTGTAACACACTACAGCTTCCACAATGAGATTTTTTTCTTTTGGTGGGGAGGTTGCAAGGGCAGTGGGTGGGTAAGAATGGTCAGGGACATGAGTGGGATTGGGGTGCATGATGTAAGATTCACACACAAAAATAGTAATTTTAAAAGAAAACAACACAGGGTCCAAAACCTAGAACAAGACTGTGCCAGCTCAGGCAGAAGATCATGCTACAAAGAGAGGAAAAAGATCTAGTGCAAATGTGCAGGTGATTAGCAGTACATAGAGCTAGGAAATTTGGGATGTGCTAGCATCACCCTAAAATTAGAGACTGAATGGAAAAAAACCCAAGTTTTGATAAATTCTAGAATTTAGTCCCTAGTGAATGACCACCTTGATGCTGACACAAGATGAGGTCATAGCATAATGACTGTGGACTGGATTCTGGAGCCAAAATCCCTTGATTTAGACCCAGTCTCTAGAACTCATTAATGTGGAACATGAGCTGGTCATTTCTCATTTGTGGGCCCTAGTTCTCTATTGGAAATCAAGAGCCACAGTAGGAGCCTCTTCTCTTCTTCTGATTGTGAATATTTAATTTGGTGATTTCTCAAGTATTAAATTTTTTCCCATGATGATTTTAGATGCTTTAATAGTGTTTGCAAACAAATCAACTTTTTATTTTAGTATGTCTGAAACCAAATGGGTCCTTTCTTTAATAATTAAGTATTTAAACTATTATGCATACTTTTATATGTATAGATATATATTTATATGCATATATGCATATATATGTTTATGCCACATGATTGTATGTGTCTTGACAGGCCAAAAGGGGGGGTTGGATCCCCTAGAGTTACTGGCAGATGAGAGCTGCCTGACATGGATGATGGGAATTGAACTCCCTTCTTTGGAAGAAGGCTCTTAGTTGGTGAACCCTCTTTCCAGCTTAAATAACTTTTTTTCTGCCTTCTCTTCTTTCAAAGTGGATATGGCCTTTGCTTTGATGGCCAAGTGCATACAGAATGGGCAGTGTTAGATGTGTTCAGCCTGGGTCCACTCAGAATTTCAGGATCTATAGTTGACAGACACATGTCTCGGTGGAACACCCTCAGCCCTCCCTAGGCTTATCTCTTTAAAGCTATAAGCATACTTCTACCTCTTAAAGACTGCAAGCATTTCTTGCCTCTGTCAACATTTCTTCAGCTTAGAGCCTTACAGCCATTACAATCTAGTTTCCCGGTGCACCTCTTTGCTCATACCCCGTGAGCTCTCCCTAACATCCCAATATCCCAAATCTGCTTTCCCCGGCTTCAGGCCTTTGCCTTAGCATGTGCAAGTAGCACGCTTCCTTTTCTCTCCTTGTTTGTTCAACTGTTTCTCTTCTTTCACAGGCTGCTAGTCATGTCCACTATGGCGCTCCCGAGCAGCAGTAGCTGGCTTCGCTCTTTGGACCTCTAGAGTGAACTGCTCTTGTCGCTTGCAAGGTGGACCACTTTCAAGCGATGATTACTCTGGTTAACAGGGAGATAGATGGTGGATCACAGGGCTGATTGGCAGTTATGGAGCCTGGCCTTAGACCCATTTCCCTACCCATGAAGGTTAAAGTAAAAAGGTTGCTGCCAGATTCAGCCTAGCTCATCTTTATCATGGTCCTTAGGAGCTTTGATTACTCTCTACCTCAACACTTGTCCTTCTCATCTGTCTCCATCCATTCTAGGCCTTGACAATTCTTTGTAAACTTAAATCAAACATTAGTCCCCTTTGTGACCCTCTAGTAAATTGGAATACCTGTGCCTTAATTCTTCCACTAGTTTACAAAAGGCATGATCTCCTTATCATCTCCTCTTTGTACCCAGTTCCTCCGGCCTCTCAGTTTGCTTCCTGGATAGTCTCCATACGCTCAGTGCTCTGGCTTGCTATGAGCTCAGCTTGGAAGTCTCTTCCCAAAATATCCTCTCACTCATTCACCGCAGACTCTTTCCCAGCTAGATCTGCCTGCCAAAACAAGCCACTCCTGTCCTCCTGGCTTTCTTTGCATTGTTAGTCATCACCTGCAGAGATGTTAGGCTTCTTTGTTTATTTATTTATTGTCTGGTGCCCTGCTCACAGCTACTATCCTACAGAATAAATTTCATAGATGTAGAGGGTACTCACACTGATCATTATTTTTATCCCAGGCACCATAAACAAAGGTTCTTGGCACACCCTGGGCACTTGACTAATAATTATTAAGTAGCTGATCGAGCCTCCACACAGCACCTGGATCCAGGTTCCAGGTGAGCGGTGCATGCACCGTCCTTAGTTTTAGTTTTGAACTCTGCTTTCTGCATCTCTCCTTCGCCTTCCCTGCTGGCTTGTGAGCTGTTGGAGAGCAGAGGCTTTAGTCTTACTCGAGTCTGTATCCCCTCTAAAGCACAGCACAGAGCAGTAGCCAACCTTTATGTGTTAATATCAAAGACATCCACAGTCATTAGGAAAGAAAAATGAAGAAAATAAAAATAAATAGGGGGAGTGACTTCTTGGATGATTGTGTCAGGCTTAGCCCATAGTTGTAGGTTGTTCTGCCTCTGCTGTGACAGTGTCTATGTGAAGCCCCCGAGAGGATGGAGAAAGTAGAGCATAGGCCTGAATGCTCCCCTCCCCGGGAGTGGCATCTGCCAGCAGAAGTATTGTTAGTATTCTGTCTAAGCTCCACCCCACAATTACCTGGCAGCAGCCAGGTATGCCCCGCCCCATAGTCCTGGCCCACTATAAAAGGGGCTGCTTGCCCCTCCTCTCTCTCTCATTGCTCTTGCCTCTCCACACTCTCACCTCTCTGCCCCTCTTGGGTTCTCCTTCCCTCTCCTCTCTTTATGTTGTCATGGCCTGCCTCCACTCCTCCACTTCCCTTCTCTCTCTCTCTCTCTCTCTCTCTCTCTCTCTCTCTCTCTCTCTCTCTCCACTACATCATTAACTCCCATCCTCTGCCCTGAATAAACTCTATTCTATACCATGTCTGTGTGTGTGTGTGGTCCCTCAGGGGGAAGAGGTGCCTGGGCATGTGCCCACCTAGGCAACCCCTTCCCTCACACAGCCGTGCCACACTCTCTAATCCCCTTTCTCACCTTTTATAAACCCATCAAGTATTGCTAGGGTTGTCCTTGCCCTGCCTCCCGGCCTCCCTTCCTTGTGGGTATAAATCCAGAAGTTCCCCACACTCAGATATCTGGATCCCCTGAGGCTCTGAGTTTCACAAACTCTTTCTTACACTCCTTCCTACGTAAGTGTGAGTCACTCTTGGGAGGGAGAAAGCCATGCCAAGCTGGCTCTACACCATAGCCTGGGGACTCCTGCACCTGCAGAGCCATGTGTATTTTCTCCCAACTCTTTGTCGTGCTGGGAATGTTATTAAAATGGCCTATTTATCAGAGTGAAAAAAATCCCAGCTTAAGCCAAACAATATAGGATCTAAAATACAGGCTGTGAATTTAATTTGTATTGCAGCCATGGTCTCCGAGTAACAGGAGGTGATTTATGATTCTCCTGAGGGAAAGCAGAAAGCAGGCCAGACACCAAGGGGTGATTCTTTCCTACACTCCTTGCTCCAGTCTTACTCTGCTTTCCTGGACTCTGTCTGCTCTATGTCCTTGGGGCAAGTAGTTCTCTGAGTCTGTGCCAAGCCCAGCTGGTACTGGTGCTGGTGCTGGAGCTAGGGGCACTGGACAAGCATGGATTCTGCTTTGAACAGACATCTGGAACATCCTCAGGTGTGTTGATTTGAAGAGAAGAGGAGCATCCTGAGATAGGTGAGGTAGTAGGGATATTCTTAAAGAAAATGGAATATGGGTAATGTCAGTCCCCCATGGGATATACCCGCAGCAGAAGTGTGTAGAGTACAGTATAGCATTGATGGAAGCTCGCCTTTCCGATTGGCTTTCATGTCAGCCTTTGCCTGAATGAGTCCATATAACTTCCCCCACTAGTCATAGCACCAGCCCCACGTAACTCCTACCATGAATTTCCTGCTACAAATAAGAAACTGAGACAGGCTCAAAGAGTTGAAGACTTTGCTCAAGGAGATCACACAGTCTGTTGGTGGCAGAAGCATTTGACTGTAGACAGACCAGTGTTAGAGGACAGTGGCTGGGTCTTGCAGGTTCTGGACACTTCTCATGTTTGAAAATCTACTCTGATGCTGTCTGTGATGTCTTGCATGTTGGTGGAATGGACTAACTGTCTGATAGCTTGGGTGTTGTACTGAGCACTCCTTCTGTGTGAGCTCATTTCTCGTAGCCACCTTAGGATTTAAGTCATATCCTTATCCCCACAATGTAGATACAAAAACTGAGCATGAGGAACACAGAGAGATGTGTCCTGGTCGTCTGGTTCTGTTTGTCACAATGCCAGCCACTGCAGTTGCTCCTCATGCGGACTGCAGCAGAGCCCCGACCCTGTGATTCCAACAGAACTTCGTTCTTCACAAGCAGCATCCCAGAACTTCTCAAAGAGTACAGCATGTTATGAGATTGTTATGTGTGATATGTGTGTTGTCTTAATTTTCACACATATGTTTCTTCTGTTGATCTTTTGTAGGGAAAAAGTGCCAACGTGTTCCTCGGCCACTTCATTTTGAGCTAAGAAGTAGGAAAATAAACCCACAACCTATAGCAAAGTGTCTTTGTCTTTACAAATGACAGAGGCAGAGAAGTCCCTTAGGAATACCACAGGAAGACAGGAACTGGGAGGGAGACACAGGAGAGGAAAAGAAAGGAAGAGAATGAGGGAGGAAAGAGGAGACAGGGAAAGAATGAAGGAACAGAGGGGGAAGTCAAAGAAAAGGTGTTGTACCCATTCAAAAAGCACTTGTGAACCCCAAAAGACCACCGAGGAGTGGATTCTGATGCAAATGAACAAGGTCTTTTTATTCAAGCTTGAGCTCAGGCCCACTGCTGACTCTGACACAGTAGGATTGGAGGGTGAAACCCTGAGTCCTTAGCAGGACAAGGTTTTATAGGAAATGACAAGCAAGATCAGAAGTTTCCAGCCTGGAAACCATCTAATTGATGTCTATTGTAAGCTGATAGGTGGGTGCTCTGATGCAAAACCATGAACCATCACAAACACAAACAGTCTGAAAGTACATCTGGACTTTCTAATCTTTATTGGCTGTTGCTAGGGAGAGAGTAGCTAGGGCGTAAGGCTAGAGCGTGGGCCAGAGGTGAACTATGTGGTTCTTCCTGGAACCTGGATGCAGCTTGGGTTCAGCTGCAGGTCAAGTTCTCAGGCTGTTTTGTTGTTGTTTGTTTGTTTGTTGTATGTTTGTTTGTTTTTAGTTGGAGGCTGGTCCCAAGGTGGAGTAGGTTTGCCCTCACAGAGGGAGGAAAAGACATGGGAGGAAATGAAGAGAGGGAGAGGAAAAGGAAGAGGAAGAAACCAAAGAAGAAAGAAGGAAGGAGGTTGAAAGGAGGGATGGTGGGAGATGGAGGGAAAG
The DNA here is from genome assembly GCA_964023405.1 of Apodemus agrarius. Lineage (NCBI taxonomy): Eukaryota > Metazoa > Chordata > Mammalia > Rodentia > Muridae > Apodemus > Apodemus agrarius. Next base: position 118,232,997 of record OZ030005.1, on the reverse strand, counting down.
AGAAGAGAAACCAACCCTGGTTGTCAGTCTATCTCAGTGTTTAGAAAGTCCCCCCTTCTCTGTGTCAGAGAAAACCCTATTTAAATGCGTGCACAGCATATAATTTTCACAGTGACTCTAGGACATAGTATAGTCTCTGTCCTGCAGATAAAGAAACTGAGGCACAGCCAGTTTAGATAACTGCTAAGGTTTTCTTTTTTAGTACTTAGGACAATTAAGCTCCAGGATCTTTATGTTAACAAACTGATGGTCTTCAGAGGAGCACACAGCAGACACATGCAGGTTCCTTGATATGTGCTGCTTCTTTTTTTAAAAATTTTTTTATTTTTATTTTTATTTTTTTTTAATTTTTATTTTCTTTTTTTTTTATTTTCTATATTCTATGTTTACATTCCAAAGGCTTTCCCCTTTCCCAATTCCCCCCCACTATACGTCCCATAATTCCTCTCCCCCCAACTACTCCTCAATCATTCCCCCCTTCCAACGATTTCTCTGTTCTGGGTCTACAAAACTGGATCCAATCTTTACAGGCCCAGGGTCCTCTCCTTTCTTCTTCTTGGGAATCATTTGACTTGCTAATTGTGCCTTGAGTATTTAGGGCTTCTGGGCTCATTAATATCCACTTATCAGTGATTGCATTTCATGTGTATTCTTTTGTGATTGGGATAACTCACTTAGGATGATATTTTCCAGATCTAACCATTTACCTACAAATTGCATGAATTCATTATTTTTAATTGCTGAGTAGTATTCCATTGTATAAATATACCACATTTTCTGTATCAATTCCTCCTTTGAGGGATATTTGGGCTCCTTCCAATTTCTGGCTAGTATAAACAATGCTGCTATAAACATAGTGGAGCATGTGTCTTTATTGTATGCAGGGGAATCCTCTGGGTATATGCCCAGGAGTGGTATGCCAGGGTCCTCTGGAAGTGACATGCCCAATTTTCTGAGGAACCGCCAAACTGATTTCCAGTACTCAAAGGACAAGCAGGCTGAGAAATAAGTTAGGGAAATAACACCCTTCACAATAGCCACAAATAACATAAAGTACCTTGGCATAACTCTAACCAAACAAGCGAAAGATCTGTATGACAGGAACTTCAAGTCCTTGAAGAAAGAAATTAAAGAAGACCTCAGAAGATGGAAAAATATTTCTTGCTCCTGGATTGGCAGGATCAATATAGTAAAAATGGCCATCTTGCCAAAAGCAATCACAGATTCAATGCGATCCCCATCAAAATCCCAACTCAATTCTTCATAGATCTAGAAAGAGCAATTCTCAAATTCATCTAGAGCAACAAAAATCCCAGGATAGCTAAAACTATTCTCAACAATAAAAGGACTTCTGGGGGAATCAAGATCCCTGACCTTAAGCAGTACTACAGAGCAATTGTGTTAAAAACTGCATGGTATTGGTACAGCAACGGGCAAGTAGATCAATGGAATAGGATTGAAGACCCAGAAATGAACCCACAGCCTTATGGTCACTTGATCTTTGATAAAGGAGCCACAACCATCCAGTGGAAAAAAAGATGTGCTGCTTCTTAACCATCATGGTAGCTAAGTTGGACAGGATACACCAGACTAGGTACGTGGGATCCACATACCACTGATTTAGTCAAATTAAGATTTTGGTTACATATGAGGCTGGCATTGAAAGGGGGACAAAGGCTGGGACCTGGTCTTCAAGGCCCTGAGCCAATATCAGTCCCTTCACTTTGTGTCTCCTTGCTTACCTGTGATCTTTCCCCAAGTCTGTTTACCAGTAAAGTATCATAGGGAGGGTTCAGTTCTGTTTTTAAAGTAATCAAATGTGTTTTAGAAAAGGATGATGCTCTTGTGAATTGGTAAGTGCTATTAATATGGTCATTTAGAAATAATATTCAGGTTAAAAATAGAAGAGAGTCAAAGTAAAGGGGAAAACATTAGGCAGCTAGGAGCCCTGGAGGTACACATTTATGTAAACACAACCAGAATGAGAGGATCTGAGATAAAGTATTGCTTCATGCAAGCCAGCACAATGAAACTTCTTGCTTTATAGATAAGAAACACCAAAGGAGACCTATCATAGTACTCGCTCAAGAACCCAAAAAAGGTGTCTATGGAAAACAGCCTGGACCATGTACCAAAGAGCTAAAAATGAAGCTAGTGTACTGCCCAGCAAGTCTACCTCTGTGGATTTAACCATGAAGGAAAGCAATCAAGCTTCAGGGAGCAGCCTGTGTTCCTGTGCTCAGTGCAGCAATACCCATAGTGACCAATCATAGACATAACCGGCTCACATCATTATGTGGCTAGGTTAGGGAACTCTGGTAGATATTTGCATTGGAATACTAGTCAGTCTTCAAGAAGAATGAAATTCCACAATAGGAGATAATGCAGATAAGCCTTGAACACCGTAGGATAAATGAAACAAACATGTTACAGGGATGGAAAGTACATGGTTTCTAAGATCCTCAAAGGGTCAGACCCACAGAACTGAAGCTGTGTGGTCAGGGGCTGGGAGGGCAGTGGGGAGTGCCAATCAAGCAGCAGGGTTTCAAATTAGGAAGCCAAAATGCTGGAGAGCTATTCTGGGACACTATTGACAATCAACAGTGATACCTTGTACACTTAATTCGTGAAGAGAATTGATCTTGTGTTGAGTGTCCCTATGCTAATAAAGTAAATTTTAAGAGTAGTTTGCCCAAGATCACAAAATTTGAAATCAGCAACTGGGATCAGCCTAAGCCATGAGGAGCTCTCGTGTCTGCCACAGTTTCCCTGCTGTCTTCCTCATGCTGAACATGAACCTGAGTTCCAGAGCAAACATCACCCTCAGTCACCCACCCACCCATGCACCTCTGACTTCCTCTTCCTGCCAAGATACTCACTGAAATCTGGTGGAGTCACTAAAGCCGGAGAAGTATATTTGTTTAAATTGTCAAGATAAATTAACTTTTAGAGTCCCGTTGGAGTGGTCCTGCAAGCCTGGCTGGGAACTCAGAGCCATGAATATGCAAGCACACGCAGCCTTTGAATTAGCCTGCTGCAAACGTGTTTGGAACCAGCTGCTCATTTAATAATCTGGGACAACCACAGGAATAGACAACCAGCCCGCTCTGGCCCATTTGCATGGGTAAAGTGATAATTTTATAACACAATTGCAGCAATTAGGTTTCCCCAGACAAAGCCAGGAGAACACCGTTTGGGAGCAATCTTGGGAGTTGCCAGGCAAAGCCTACTGCAAACTCATCCCAGCTGTCAGGCATAACAGCCTGCTTTCTGGAGATGCTGCCTTCTCCTAGGGAAGTGGTGAGGAGTATGGCCCCAGCAGGCAGGCAAAGCAGGTGAGAGAGCCAGCAGGGCTGCGGTGGGACTCATAGCTAGCTGTGTAACCTCTCAATTCAGATGCAAATGGAGAAATGGATGGCACTCTTTAGTGGGTTGCTGTGAAGATCAAGAGGCATTAAAGAAGTACCATCCATTTCCCAAGTTAAAAGGCCCAGCATGAAGGATCACCCTGTAAGCTCAGTGCCAAGGGGCCAAAGACAGGTGGATATCTGCACATCATTGTCCAGCCAAGTCAAGACATTTAGTGATCTCTGCGTTTAGTAAGAGACCATGTCTCAAAACATAAGGTGTAGAGCTATAGATGAACACACCCAACGCTTACTGCTGGTCTCTACACACACCTGCATACAAGTAGATGGGGTGTGACCCTTACCACAGGGCATCTCTGTGCAATGAATGGATCAGGCTCTTTCTACAGAAGCCCCTTGGGGACTGGGTTTAGTGCTGGCCTTGAGTGAATCATTAATGTCATAGTTGGTGCTGCCTTTTCCCACATCCTTTTTACCTGGGATAGAGCACTGTAGTCTAATCACAGACTTTGCATTGATGCCAGGTAGTTTAATCACAGACTTCGATTTGATGCAATAGACTCATTCTTTGCCCCACCTCCTTTGGCTGGCAGAATCTATTTCTCATCTTAGCAAATGACATACCAGTTTCTTTCTCTCCCTGAAGTCCTTACAATTAAGAGTATTCAATGCCAAGTAGACAAAAGCAGTTTGGTGAGGCTTCTCTACAATAAATAGAAACAAGGAGAGCCTGGAACCTCTGGTGTGGGACCTTGAATGATGACAGTTGGTGTCTAGGTTTCCTTCTACCCAGGGAATACATGTAACCTACGGCATTTCTTACCTTCTTGAGTGCATTCCCTTCTTTCCATTGTTGTTCTCTCTCCATTTCTCTACTAGTGGCCAAGAACTCAGAGACCCCAGAGGAGGCTGGAGCCAGATGATAGAGGAGTCTGTGCACTTGAGTGACAGTTCCCTCCCCAGGCTCCTCCTAACAAGCCACATTAGATTTTTGACATACATGCAAAAAAATGCTATCTTTCTTTGAAACTGTGTTTTGTTGCATCACTCCAAGTTTCAAGTTTTGTTATTTTAGTTGCTTACTACCCTGATAATGAATGCAGTCATTTTCTATCCATGAAGGAGTTAACTCTGATAATATTAGACCAGAAGTCAGAAAGTATGTGTGTGATGATGTACTCTAGAAGCTACTGCAACCCAAGAGCTCCTATATGCAAACTTTATTTTATATGGTGATGATAATATTCCCTGGGTCATATTCAAGCCCTGTGTGAGGTCAAACAAAGGCCTGTAGTTAGGGGATAAAGAACAATGGACTGGTTCCTGGCATCCCATAGGAGTCTACTAAAGGGAAAATAAAATGGATTTTGCAGCAGTTGAGTACAATGGCTACAGAATTATTTCATTCAGTTAAAATAATACTACAGAGCCCAAATATTCAGCCACTGGCTAGCCTTCATACATTCTGGGACTGGTACTGTCAAGGCTCAGCCTCTAAGGTTATCAAGACTCTGATGCTACTCAATAGAAGCACTTCTAGAACTTTCCATTCAGTTTGCTTTTCATTTTACTTGGGATTTCTAAGCCAATGGAAACTTAGCTATACCTGGAGCATCAGAGTCCCAGCCTGAGAGCCATAGCTGCTGAACTGAGGCCCTGCTGCTATGGTGTAAAGTCTAATGGTGAACAGACACCATCTGCACCTCTACAATGTTGTATAGAGTGCTTGCACAGGGTTTGAAGTTGGAATTCAACAACAATAAAAACACAGGAAAGCCTACACAATCATGGAAATTGAACAACTCTCTACTCAATGATCTATGTGTCAGGAAATAAATAAAGAAATTAGAGACTTTCTATAATTCAATGAAAATGAAAGCACAAGACACCCAAATTTATGGGACACAATGAAAGCAGCACTAAGAGGAAAGTTCATAGCATTAAATGTCTCCATAAAGAAATTAGAACATTCTCATACCAGTAATTTAAAAGTATACCTGAAAGCTCTACAAAAGAAGAAGGAGGAGAAGGAGGAGGAGGCAAAAGAAGAGGAAAAGAAGAAGAAGAAGAAGAGAAGAAGAAGGAGGAGAAGGAGGAGGAGAAGAAGGAGGAGGAGGAGGAGGAGGAGGAGGAGGAGGAGGAGGAGAAGAAGAAGAAGAAGAAGAAGAAGAAGAAGAAGAAGAAGAAGAAGAAGAAGAAGAAGAAGGAGAAAAAGAAGAAGACAGTAATCTACCATATAAACAAAATAAAAGAAAAAAGCACATGATTCTCTCATTAGATGCTGAAAAAGCCTTTGATGAAATCCAAAACCCTTTCATGCTGAATGTATTAGAGAAACAGGGATACCAGGCACATACCTAAACATAATCAAAGCAATATACAGCAAGCCAACATTGAACTAAATGGAAGAAACTTAAGCATTTCTACAAAAATCAGGGACATGACAAGACTGCCTACTCTCTCCCTATCAATTCAATGTAGTACTTGAAGTTCTAGCCAGAACAATAAAACAACTAAAGGAGATCAAACAGATACATATTGGAAAGGAAGAGGTCCAAGAATCTTTATTTGTGGTTGATATGATAATATACATAAGTAACCCCAAAAATTCTCCCAGAAAATTCCTATAGTTCATAAATACTTTCAGCAATGTGGCTGCTTAGAAAATTAACTCAAATAAATCAGTAGCCCTCCTTTATACTAATGATAAATGGGCTAAGAAAGAAATTAGGGAAACACCAATACAATACAATACAATACAATACAATACAATACAATACAATACAATAAATACGATACAAAACAATACAATACAATATAATACAATAAAACTAATAATATTAAATATCTTGGTGTAACTCTAACCAAACAAATGAAAGATCTGTATGACAAAAACTTTAAGACCCTGAAGAATGAAATTAAAGATATCAGAAGATGGTAAGATCTTCCATGCTCATGGATAGGTAGGATTAACATAGTGAAAATGGCCATCTTACCAAAAGCAATCTACAGATTCAATGCAATCCCCAACAAAATTCTAACAATTTTTTATGGACCTTGAAAGAGCAATTCTCCACTTCAAATGGAAAATCAAAAAACACAGGATAACCAAAACAATCCAGAATAATAAAAGAACTTTAAGAGGAATCACCATGCCTGACCTGAAGCTATACCACAGGACAATAATGATAAAAAGTTCATTGGTACAGAAACAGATATGTTGACCAAAGGAATAAAATCAAAGACCCAGAAATAAACCCATGTACATATACCTACTTGATTTTTGATTAAAAGAAAAAAAGCCAAAACCATGCAATGGAAAAATGAAAGCATCTTCAACAAATGGTGTTAGACTAATTGGATATCTACATGTTGAAGAATGAAAATATATCCAAATTTATCACCCTGCACTAAACTCAAGACCAAGTGGGTCAAGGACCTCAACATAAAATGGGATACACCAAATCTCATAGAAGACAAAATGGAAGTACCCTTGAATGCATTGGTGCAGGAGTCAATTTCCTGAACAGAACACTAATGGCCTAGGCTCTAAAATCAACACTTGATAAATGGGAACTCATGAAACTGCAAAGCTTCTGTTAGGCAAAGGACACTCTCAATAGGACAAATCAGCAGCCTACAAATTGGGATCTTAATCAACAATACATTTGGCAGAGAGTTAATATCTAAAATTTACAAAGTACTCAAGAAATTAGACACCAACAACCCCTCCCCCAAAAAAACAATTAAAAATGTTGTATAGAACTAAACAAAGAATTCTCCACAGAGGAATCTTGAATGGCTGAGAAGCACTTAAAGAAATGTTCAAAGTCCTTAGTCATCAGGGAAATGCAAATCAAACAACTCTGAGGTTCCATGTTATTCCCATCAGAATAGCTAAGATCAAAAACTCAAGAGATAGTACATGCTGGTGAGGAGATGGAGCATTGCTGATGAGAGTGCAAACTTGTACAAACACTTTGGAAATCAGTTTGGCAGTTTCTTAGAAAACTGGGAATAGTTCTACCTTAAGACATAGTTGTACCACTCCTGGGCTGGATCCCAGGATGGTCGAGCATCCTACAAAGACACTTGCTCAACTATGTTTGTAGCAGCTTTATTCATGATTGCCAGAATCTGGAAACAACCTAAATGTCTTTCAACTAAGGAATAGATAAAGAAAATGTGTTACATCTATACAATGTAATAATATTCAGCTATTAAAAATAAAGATATCATGAATTTTGCAGGCAAACAGATGGAACTTGAGAACAACACCCTGAATGAGGTAACCCAGTTCCAAAAGAACATGCAAGATATGTGCTCACATATAAGTAGACATTAGCCACAAAATATAGGTACCCTGCTATACTCCACAGATCCAAAGAAGCTAAACAAGAAAGAAAGGCCAAGTGAAGAAGCTTGAATCTCACTTAGAAGGGGGAATAAAATAGTCACAAGAGACATGTGGAGGGAGGGAACTGGCAGGAAGGAGGATGGGGAGGGGACTGTATGGGTTCAGAATCAGGTATGGAGAAGGACAGGAGAGTTGGCTAGATGGCCATAAAATGGGTGGAAATCTTCAACTAATGGGGGTGAGGAGGTAGGGGGCATTTCCAGGACAAGATAGAAACTCAAGATAAGGGAGGTGCCCAAGAATCAATTGGGGTACCTTAGCTGTGATTTACTACATTGAGGATGTAGAAGCTGAAGAGGCCACCTCCTCCTGTAGCCAGATGGGAACCACAGCGGAGTGATAGAGACACCAACTCACCCATAAAACTTTCAACCCCAAACTTATCCTGGCTACAGGAAATGCAGGCACAGGGAATGGAGCAGAGACTGAGAGAATGGCCAACCAATAATTGGTCCAACTTGAGACCCATCCCATGGGCAAGCACCAATTCCTGACACTATTAATGATAGGCGGTTATGCTTGTAGTCAGGAGCATGTTATCCTCTGAGAGGCTCCACCCAGCAGCTGACTGAGACATATACAGACACCCACAGCTAAACAGTGGATGGAGTTTGGGAACTCTTATAGAAGAACATGAGGAAGGATTGCAGGCCCTGAAGAGAATAGGAACTGCACAGGGAGGCCAACAGAGTCAACTAACCTGGAAACATAGGCTGGACGTAGGCCTCCCTGCACATATGTAGCATATGTGCAGCTTAGTCTTCATGTGGATCCTGAACACCTGGAATGGAAGCTATTCCAATATATTGCCTCTACTTGGGATTTATTTTTCTTGCTAGGCTGCCTTGTCTGGCCTCATTGAGAAAGTGCCTAGCTTCACAGAGACCTGAAGTGCCAGAGTGGTGGTGGGGTATACCTAGGGGAGGATCCCTTGCTCAGAGGAGAAGGGGAGGAGGGAATGGGAGAAGAATTCTGGGGATGGTGACCTGGAGGGGGCAGTAAGTAAACTATAAATTGAATAAGAAAAAAATTAAATTAAATTAGAATTTTAAAAAGAGCCCAATATTTGCAAACAGAAGAAAAATTCACAAACCTTGTTAGTTGTGTGCTTCGTCATTACCCAGTGTAACATAGCATGGTTGACATGAACTACCTATAATCAACACTCCATAGGTTGGGATCTTTGCCTACCTTGCTATTGTGTCTGTGGCATATGGAATACTCTCTAACACACAGTAGGTTCTCTGGTTCATTGGTCAGAAAATGGTCCTACCTTCCTTCCAATAGAGCAGCTGTTCTCTTGATTTGGAGCCTTCTATTCTATTGTCTTCTTTTTAAAGCACTGGGATTAGAACTCAGGGCTTGCACATGACAGGCAAATGCTCTGATATGGAGCCACATACCCAGATATTTGTCATGAGCCTTGGGCTGAAGATATGATGATGATTTCAATGGACAATGTGGAATCCTATCCAGTTCTCTTTATTAGGGTCCACCCTCTAGAAGCAACAGATGCTGAGAATTGTGTGGGGTAGGGGGTGCTCAATCACTTATTACTGAGCTGTTAATTAAAGCTGATCTTTAAGGTAAGATATTAATTCATTCAAAGTTATGTCCCTTCTTTGGGGTGACTCTAAGTCATGAGTCAACGGTGTGCCGATAGAAGAATCAAAGCTTAGGAGAGCTCCAAAGACTATCCCGATCCAGAGACCCTTGAAGGAACTTCCAAGTGGCAGTCACATTGGAAGCCAGCTTTGCTGTCTGCTCGGTTCTATCTCTCTCACTCCTGACAGGTATGTCTCCAGAGAGAAATCCCAGGGAAGCCTGAAGCATGCAATTTTCCCTTGCAGAGCCTGTTTCTAGGAAACATTATTTAAAACGATACTGACAGTAGGGAGGGTAATGGAGGTGGAATACCCAGCAGGGGTATGGACGGATGGATGCAGTAATGAATGTGGGGAGTGCAGAAGCTGGCGCTGTCCAATATGTGCTGCTATAATCCAATCTGAAGCCACATTCAGTAAAGAAAATATGAATCCCTTTGAGAGACATTGGCAGGATTTTGATCTCCCCATGATGTCATCCCAGGAGGACATCCATTAGTCTTTCTGTTCTGGTAGTTCTGGTTGTGGATTCCCAGGAGACCTGCTCCACAGGGCAGATGTGTAGGCTATAATCTGTACCCAGAGTCTTTGGCATCCTGTACACTGTGAAAGTGTCTCTCCCTCTGGGCCGTTCCATTAGCACCTATTGCCACAAGCTATAAGCTAGTTTGATCAGCTTCTTACTTAGCTTCCAAGAGAGCCAATCTCCTGCCTAATGCTCTATCAGTCAATTGAGAAACACAGAGAGAAGCCTGCCAATCAAAACAGAATACAGTGTAGGGCATCATAGTAGATCTTTATGCATTCACCAAACATTCTGTGCAATAGAATTCTAACACCATGGTGATTCTTTTATTGTAGTAAGAATAGGAATTGGTACTCTGTCAGTCATCCTTATTGAAATATTAAGATTCTCTTCAAAATACTGAATGGAACTCAAGATCTGAGGAAATCCCATGATAACCTACTCACACTCCTAGAATCAGCCTGAGACTGTCAGGACTTTTCAGCCAGATGCTATCAAAAGATGATTGTGCCTCTTAAAAATATCATTTCCATCAGGATCTTGAAATATAGGCTCATAGAAAATTCTCTAATGGAAGGAAACCTGATGGGACAGAAATAGAGAGAGAAAGTTCAGCATGTAGTACGTATGGAAGGATGTTAGTATGTATTTATGATTTAACCCTGACTTACAATCGTCAGTATAAACTGTCAAAGACAAGCCAGACATGGCTCCGGCAAAACAGACAAACCTGGGTGCAGGGAAACAGGCCGGAGATAGGAGTCTACTCCCTTGAGCAAGATTCATCCAGCTGGGAGGCACTGATGTGCCTGATGCAAGTCTTCCTTCCTTTCACAGTCCCGAGCTAATGACCAAAGGAAGGGTGACAGCCGTCACTTGTCGGTACGCCTGCTTCTCCACTGTTTCCAGATTTGATTTTAATAAAATAGCCAAGTCTCAAACCCCAGGAAGTAAATCACATCCCCAAGCCCACTGAGGCATTTTTCAACTGGCAGCCCGTTTTACCAAATGTATCTACCCAATTAGAGATACTGAAAGAATTTACTTGGGGCCTTCTAGGAGGGACATTGATCCTGGCATCCTATCTGTGGAATCAATCCATATGCATACAGTCTATTTATTACCTAATATATATATATACCCTTGGGCTGCAGGACATCTGTCTATGATCTATGAAATTTTTGCTTTTTTATTTTCATAAAGTTTGTTAATTTTTCTTTAATCTTTGAGATTCAACTATAATTATATTATTTTTTCATCTCCAAAACCTTTCATACACTTCCCCTTGCTCTTTTGTAAATTCATGATCACTTTTCATTAATTATTGTTTCAGGTATATATATGATCATTTGGTGGATAATTAATTGGTGTGCTCTTTCCTGGAGAAGACTATCTTTCCAATTTTCAACATTCAATAATTACCTACATCTGTATGTAGAGTTTAGGCTTCATGGGTTTTCTTCTATCTACTTTGGAATGTCTTTTGGTTTCTTTCTTGTTCAGCTTACTTTTAGGCAGTCATATTGATGAGACTTTATGGGTGTAGCTTCTGACATTAGTAGAAGATGCAGTCTCAAGAGCAGATTTCCTGATCTGGCTTCTACAATTTATCCTTGATGCTGAGTTTTGGTCTTTTGCTATGTACTGTAATGCTAAGTGTGGGACCCCCAAGACTTAGTTGTCCCAGAGACACCCAGACTCAAGTGATTCTATGTGACCTTGCCCCCAATTTATCCCTGACTGGTAAATAAAGATGCCTATAGCCTATAACTGGGAAGAATTGAGATAGACAGTGCTCCTGGCCTGGGGAGCAGAGGAAACCATGAGGAGACAAAGAGGAAGGAGGAGGAGGAGGAGGAGGAGGAGGAGGAGGAGGAGGAGGAGGAGGAGGAGGAGGAGGAGGCAGAAAATGCCATGAGTTAGGAGTCAAGAAAACATGACCCTGAGGGCTGGCCAATTGGAGTTAAGACCAGCCCAGACAAAACATAGTAAGCAATAACTCCAGGCTATCAATAGAATATAGATTTTAATAATATAGAGGGTAGATATCTGCCCAGCCCTAGTCCTGATCAAGACTTATTGTAAATAATAAAAGTGTGTCTTTTATCTGAGAACCATATAATCAAATGTGGAATAGAAAACCCTGGATTGGGATTAAAAATTTCTATAACACCTGGCCCTGCAATGTTCTCTGACTCTTAGGTGCCGGACTGTTTTATAGATGTATCCATTGGAACTGGGCTCTGTAACTATGAATTTTGATTACTTGTGTTTTTTTGTAATCTCTGTCTTTTGCAAAAAGAAATATCCTTGATGAAGGAGTGAAGACTTCACTTATCTGGGTATAAGGACAAATTTTGAGATAGAGATTTTGGTGTTTTAATAAAGGGGTGTTTGTAGGCTCTCCTCCAAATTCGTGACTTCACAAGCATTAAGTAGTTGGTAGAGTTCCAGTATCGGGTGTGCATTCCCTATTGTTGATCAAATCTTAAGTCTTATTATAGATCTGTTAGTTACCACCAAGGTATATGTGCCACTACTGTACTCTCAGAGTTATTGTGCCATGCTTGTGACTGTTGCGGTACATAGGCATAATAGCTGGGTAGGACTATGGTTGCTTCTCTCATTTGAAAGTGGGCATGGTATCTTCTGGTGCTGTGCAAATTAGTACCCATGCCAGATCCAGAGTCTCTAAACCCTCTGTCTGAAGTGCATGACGTATTCAGAAATAGGGACTTAGCTTTCACATCTGAGAGCAACCAATGGCAAAATCAATAGGCTCTATGTTTTGGGAATTTTTTGGACATCCTTGACTAACAACACAAGAGAGGTTCTCGTGTCTTATACTGGAGTTTTTCTTAGTTATTGTTGGTTCTTGGAGGAAGCATTGCCAACCTAGATGGAAAAAATTATTTAAACTATGTTTGTATAGTTAAATCAAGAATTAGATATAGTATATGTTATTTTTAGAAACACAGTTAATAGTATGGTTCCTTATGAGTTTTTCAGACATCATTATTGTTATTTTCCTCTTTTCCCATTTGTATTTACCTCCCTTATTGAAGGCTCCCTCTCCCCATTTCTCTGCTTCCATTTATTCTCCTCCAGTCCCTTTTCTATTACTTTTCAACACCCTTATCCTATGAATGCCTCCTTTGGGTTTTTTTTTTTTTTTTGAGACAGGGTTTCTCTGTGTAGCCCTGGCTGGCCTGGAACTCACTCTGTAGACCAGGCTGGCCTCGAACTCAGAAATCCACCTGCCTCTGCCTCCCAAGTGCTGGGATTAAAGGCGTGCACCACCACCGCCTGGCTGAATGCCTCCTTTTTTATTTTCCATATATTTACAGTTACTCCAGAATATATACTGACATCTGAAGATTTAGGGGCAAGGAACCTCAGAAAAGAAGAAATATGGCATTTGCCTTTCTGGGTCTTATTTACCTTATACAATATGATCTTTCATTGTTCCATAGAGTTACCTGTAAAGCTTATGGTTTCATTTTTCTTTACAGTTGAATAGTATTCCATAGTGTATATGTACAACATTTTCATTATCCCTTCATCAGTTGTAGAACAATTTATTAGGTTGTATTCATTTGCTAATTATTGTGAATAGAGCATCAATGAACATGACTGAGCAAGAGCTGGAATAAGAGATTGAGTCCTTGGGGCATATGCCAGGGATGGAATTGCTTGGTCTTATGATAGATTTACTCTTTAGCTTTTTGAGGATCCTCCATAGTTTTCCATAGCCGGTCCAGTTTGCAATCCCACCAAGAGCAATGAAAGGTTCGCTTTTCTTCACATCCCTTCCAGAAGTTGTTGTTGGTTCTTCCATTGATGTGACACCAGTGTGGTGGGTTAAAATAAAATATCAAAGTTGTTTTGATTTTCATTTCCATAATTTCTAGGAATGATGATGTTTTTGAGATATTTCTTAGCCATTTTCTTCTCTCTCTCTCTCTCTCATTCTCAAAAGAGTGAGTAGGGTAGGTTTTCTTTGTGTATTCAGGATATTGATCCTCTTTCAGATGTACATAGCTGATAAGGATTCTCCATTCTGTGGGCTTCTTTAACTGTTGGATGTTTCTTTACATGTGCAGAAGCCTTTCACTTTTGTGAAGAACTTGTAATTTTGGGGGCTTAATACATGGGCAAATGGAGTCCTATTCAGAAGTCATTTCCTACACCCATATTCTAGTGGTTTTCATTTAAGTCTGATCCATTTTGAGTTTTTTTTCTGCAAAGTGATATATATGGTTTTAATTTTGTTCTATGTATGTAGACACCCAGTCTTCCCAGGACCATTAGTTGGTGCTTTCTTTTCTCCAGCATGTTTTTGCCATCTTTTTTCAATTTTTTCTTTTTTTTTGTTTTTTGTTTTTTTCTTTTTCGAGACAGGGTTTCTCTGTGTAGCTCCGGCTGTCCTGGAACTCACTCTGTAGACCAGGCTGGCCTCAAACTCAGAAATCCGCCTGCCTCTGCCTCCCAAGTGCTGGGATTAAAGGTGTGCGCCACCAACGCCCGGCAAATTTTTTTCTTTTTTTATTAAATATTTCCTTTATTTACATTTCAACTGTTATCCCCTTTCCTTGTTTCCCCTCTGAAAACCCTCTATTCCATCCCCCCTCCCCCTGCTTACTAACCCACCCACTCCCACTTCCCTGTCCTGGCATTTCCCTACACTGGGGCAAAGAACCTTTACAGGACCAAGGGCTTCTCCTCTTATTGATTTCTGACAAGGCCATCCTCTGCTACATATGTGGCTGGAGCCGTGGGTCCCTCAATGTATACTCTTTGGTTAGTAGTTTATTTAGTCCCTGGGACTCTGGGGGTATCGGTATGTTCATATTGTTGTTCCTCCTATGGGGATGCAAACCCCTTCAGCACCTTGGGTCCTTTCTCTAGCTCCTCCATTGGGGACCATGTGCTCAGTCTAGTGGTTGGCCGAGAGCATCCCTCTCTGTATTTGTCAGGCACTTGCAGAGCCTTTCAGGAGACAGCTATATCAGGCTCCTGTCAGCAAGCACTTCTGGGCACTCCTAATAGTGTCTGGGTTTAGTAATTGTATATGGGATGGATCCCCAGGTGGGGCAGTCTCTGGATAGCCTTTCCTTTAGTCTCTGCTCCACACTTTGTCTCTTTATCTTCTCCCACGGGTATTTCATTCCCCCTTCTAAGAAAGATTGAAGCATCCACACATTGGTCTTCCTTCATATTGAACTCCTTGTGGACTGTGAATTGTATCTTTGGTATTCTGAATTTCTGGCCTAATATCCACTTGTCAGTGAGTGCATACCATGTGTGTTCTTTTGTGATTAGGTTACCTCACTCAGGATGATATTTTCTAATTCCATCCATTTGCCTAAGAATTTCACAAATTCATTGTTTTAATAGCTGAGAAGTACTCCATTGTATACATGTACCACATTTTCTGTATCCATTTCTCTGTTGGGGATATCTTGGTTCTTTCCAGCTTCTGGCTATTATAAATAATGCTTCTATGAATAGTGGAGCATGTGTCCTTGTTATATGTTGGAGCATCTTCTGGGTATATGCCCAGGAGTGGTATAGCTGTATCCTCAGGTAATACTATGTCCAATTTTCTGAGGAACTGGCAGACTGATTTCCAGAGTGGTTTTACTAGCTTGCAATCTCACCAGCAGTGAAGGAGTGTTCCTCTTTCTCTACATCCTCACCAGCAAATGCTGTCACCTAAGTTTTTGATCTTAGCTATTTTGACTGGTGTGAGGTGGTTTTGTTTTGCATTTTTCTTATGACTAAGGATGTTGAACATTTCTTTAGATGCTTCTCAGCCATTCGGTTTCCCTCATTTGAGAATTCTTTGTTAACTCTCTACCCCATTTTTAATAGGGTTATTTGGTTCTCTGGAGTCTAAATTCTTGAGTTCTTTGTATTGGATAGTAGCCCTCTATCGAATGTAGATATCTTTTCCCAATCTGTTGGTTGCTATTTTGTCCTGTTGACAGTATTCTTTGCCTTACAGAAGCTTTGCAATTTTATGAGATCCCATTTGTCAATTCTTGATCTTAGAGCATAAGCTATTGGTGTTCTGTTCAGGAGAATTTCCCCTGTGCCCAAGTGCTTAAGGTTCTTCCCCACTTTCTTTTCTATTAGTTTCAGTGTGTCTGGTTTTATGTGGAGGCCCTTGATCCACTTGGACTTGAGCTTTGTATAAGGAGATAAGAATAGATTGATATGCACTTGTCTACATGCTGACTGCCAGTTGAACCAGCACCATTTGTTGAAAATGCTGTCTTTTTCCCACTGGATGGTTTTAGCTCCTTTGTCAAAGATCAAGTGACCATAGGAGTGTGGGTTCACTTCTGTGTCTTCAATTCTATTCCATTGATCTACATTCCTGTCACTGTACCAATACCAGGCAGTTTTTTTCATGATTGCTTGAGGTCAGGGATGGTGAGTTTGCCAGAAGTTCTTTTATTGTTGAGAATAGTTTTGCTATCCTGGTCAAATATTAAATTGTCAAAGTCACATATATTCACATTTGGGTCTCTGATTTTTGTTCCATTTATCTGCTTGTCTGTTTGTGTGTGTGTGTGTGTGTGTGTGTGTGTGTGTGTGTGTGTGTGTGTGTGTCTTTACCTGGTTTGGTTATCAGAGTAATACTGTCTTCAAAGACAGAGGTTGGGAGATCTCCCATTCTTTGAATAACGTAAGAAAGATTAACTGTGGAAATTCTTTGAATTTCTGGTAAAATTCTGTTGTGAATCCATCTGGTCCTGGGTTTTATTATTTATTTAGGTACTTATGTACTTATTTATTTACTTACTTATTTGCTTGAAGGCTTTTTATTCATATTATCAATCTATTCTTTTGTTAAAGTGTGCTTAGGTTGTGAACTTCTTGGTTTGACTTCGATGATTTGGCTCAATATAGAAATTAATCCAGTTCTTTTATGTTTTTCAGCTTAATGGAATATAGGTTAGATATTAGAATATTCTATTACAATTTTCTGAATTCCTTTGGTGTTTCCCTGTTCTGATTCTGTTAATTGTGATCCTTTCTTTCTTTTTTTTTTTAGTTATTTTTATTTTCTATATTCTATGTTTACATTTCAAAGGCTTTCCCCTTTCCCAGTTCCCACCCACCATAGTTCCCATAGTTCTTCTCCCCCCCAACTATTCCCCAATCATTCCCCCTCCCCCCTCGGTTTCTTTACTAAACTGGATGCAATCTTTACATGCCCAGGGTCCTCTCCTTTCTTCTTCTTGGGAATCATTTGACTTGCTATTTGTGTCTTGAGTATTTAGGGCTTCTGGGCTCATTAATATCCACTTATCAGTGATTGCATTTCATGTGCATTCTTTTGTGATTGGGTTAGCTCACTCAGGATGATATTTTCCAGGTCTAACCATTTACCTACAAATTGCATGAATTCATTATTTTTAATTGCTGAGTAGTATTCCATTGTATAAATATACCACATTTTCTGTATCCATTCCTCCTTTGAGGGATATTTGGGCTCCTTCCAATTTCTGGCTATTATAAACAAGGCTGCTATAAACATAGTGGAGCATGTGTCTTTATTGCATGTAGGGGAATCCTCTGGGTCTAACTTCTTGAGTTCTTTGTATATATTGGATATTAGCCCTCTGTCGGATGTGGGGTTGGTAAAGATCTTTTCCCACTTTGTTGGTTGCCGTTTTGTCCTTCGGACAGTGTCCTTTGCTTTGCAGAAACTTTGTAATTTTATGAGGTCCCATTTGTCGATTCTTGATCTTAGTGCGTACGCTATTGGTGTTCTGTTCAGGAACTTTTCCCCTGTGCCCAAGTCCTCCAGGGTCTTCCCAAGTTTCTTTTCTAATAGTTTCAGTGTGTCTGGTTTTATGTGGAGGTCCTTGATCCACTTGGAGTTGATCTTAGAGCAAAGAGATAAGAGTGGGTCAATTCGCATTCTTCTGCATGTTGACCTCCAGTTGAACCAGCACCATTTGTTGAAAAGGCTATCTTTATTCCATCGGATGGTTGTTGCATTGAATCTGTATATTGCTTTTGGCAAGATGGCCATTTTTACTATATTGATCCTGCCAATCCAGGAGCAAGAAATATTTTTCCATCTTCTGAGGTCTTCTTCGATTTCTTTCTTCAAGGACTTGAAGTTCCTGTTGTACAGATCTTTCGCTTGTTTGGTTAGAGTTACGCCAAGATACTTTATGTTGTTTGTGGCTATTGTGAAGGGTGTTATTTCCCTAATTTCTTTCTCAGCCTGCTTGTCCTTTGAGTACAAGAAGGCCACTGACTTGCTTGAGTTAATTTTATAACCTGCCACTTTGCTGAAGTTGTTTATCAGCTGTAGAAGTTCTCTGGTGGAGTTTTTTGGGTCGCTTAGGTAAACTATCATATCGTCTGCAAATAATGATAGTTTTACTTCTTCCTTTCCAATTTGTATCCCTTTGACTTCTTTATGTTGTCTAATTGCTCTTGCTAGAACTTCAAGTACTATATTGAAAAGATATGGAGAGAGAGGGCAGCCTTGTCTAGTCCCTGATTTTAGTGGGAACCAGGTGCATTCTTACTTTTTATTTTCTGTTTGTTTTTTATTCTATCTATTTTCTAAAGAGAGAGAAAGAAGGCATGGAATTGGGTTGGTAGAGAGATGATGAGGATCTGGGAGGAGATGAGGATGGTGAAACTATTATCAGAATTCATCATATTAAATGATTTTTAAATTGACAGTTAGGACAACTGTGGGCATGCTCTGTTTGCTCAAAGGTGTTTTAGCTGAAACAGGAAAACAAAACCAAAAACAAAACCTGTGAACTTTGAAGAGGCCTTGATACACAAGTCTTCTTGGAAGATGCTTGGCTTGTTTAGTAACTGACCATTTCCAGTGGTTTTATTTAATTAAGCCAAAGACTTGTCAATTTTCTCAAACAACCATCTCTTAGAGTCATTGATATTTATTTATTTATTTAATCTGTCTATTTATGTGTTAAATTGCTGCTATTTTCTTTGTTTATAGTTCACTGAATTTTATTTGATTTTCTTACAGATGATTGTGTATAGGTTTTGTTTGTTCTTATTTTTCCAAGTTTTGAGTAGCATCATTAAGCTATTTACTTTTGTTCATTACAAATTTTTAATGTGGGTACTTAGAGCTGTAAACTCCCTTCTAGGACTGTACAACCGTTTTCAATAAATCCTACAGGTTTTGCTGTATTTCTTAGTTTCATTAAGTTATAGGATTTTTTTATTTCATTCTTTATTTCTTCATTGGTCCATTCATCATTCAGAAATGAATTGTTTACTCTCCATGAGTTTGTATATTTACTGGAGATTTATTTTCTGTCAATTTAAAGTTTTAATATATTGTAGGCAGATAGGATTTCAGCCTTTTTGAATTCGTAACGATTTGTTTTGCGTTCGAGAATGCTGTCCAATTTAGAAAATCTTCCATGTGTATTCTTGGTTGTTCGGATGGAATATGCTATAGATATCTGTTTAAGATTACTTGGTATATGCTGTCAATTAATTTTAACGCTTCTCCATTTATTTCTGGCCAGGTGACCTCTTTATTGGAGAAAGTGGTATTTGAAATAATCTTTTACTGGGTTGATGTTAATCTGCATCTTTAAATCCAATAGTGCTTGTTTTTTTTTTTTTTTGTTTTTTTTTTTAACAAAACTGGAAACCCTGGATTTGGAGCATATATGTTTAGGATAATAATGTCACTTAGAATGAAGTGACCTTTATCTCTTCTGGTTGGGCTTTGTTTGGAATCTACTTTATTAGATATTAGGATACTAATGCTTGCTTGCTTCCTGGTCTCACTTGACAGGAGGAATTTTATCTGCCTGTTTACTTTAAGGTGGTGGCTATCAGCACTGAGCATGTATATCCTTCTCCTTTCTCATTGGTCCTTAAATCATACAGTAAAATAACTATATAGTCTTTACATTGCATTAAGCATAATAAGTAACCTAGGGTTATTTTTGAAAACCTAATAGATAATATGATACTAAGGAGACTTTTCAGTTGGTACAGTTCATGCTGTATACACATGGAGACTTGATTTTCATTACCAGCAGTCATATAAAAAGTTGGGCATGGTGGCATGTTTTTGTGTACCTCCCATTGTATCCCAGTAATGGGAAGACAGACACTAGTCAGAGAGCCTAGTCTTAGTAATCAGATGTCTTTCAGTGAGAGGCTCTCTCTCTCAGAAAACAAAGTGGATGGCTTTTTAGGAACAACACCCAAGGTTTATCTCTGTCCTCCACAGCCATATGTACAAACACACAATTTGTATGTACCTGCACACACATGAAAGGGAGAGTGTATGGATGTTATAGACAAACATTGTGGCATTGTATAATACATTTGGATTTCCCCAAACTTTATCATCTGGTGCAGAGCCTAGAAGCTGTCTCCTAAAGATACTGAGGGATGCCTGTGTGAGCAATGGCCCACTACACAGCAATAAAACTTCAATGATTGTATCTATTCCTAACTGAGTAACTAAGTCTCACAAAATGGACAAAGACAATTGCCTAAGAACATTCCATGTATTTCCACTTATATAAAGTTAAGGAGAAAGGAATCTCCATCAGTGGTTTGAAGTCAGGCCAGTGATTTCCTTGGGGACAGTTGGGTTTGGAAGGTGGCCCAGTATGCATCTGTGTGATAGTCTGACTCATGGTTTATGAGATTTGTTTCACACTTGGGTTCACTTTGTGCAAAATCAGCCAACTTGCATTTTTAGTTTATGTACTATTTGAATATGTAATGTACATCACTGAAAATTATTATTTGAAATTTAGGAGGAGTTTGCTAATAGAGTATCTTATGGCCACCACCCCTTCCCCTGCTTCCTATTCTGATACTGTCTTGTGAAGAATCAATGGCTTGAGCAGCAGTACTATTTTATAACCATAAAGAAGCACTTACAAGGCTGGAAGTGGACTCAAGATGGTAGTCCTTTCTACCCTCGAGGGCACATCTATGTTGGATGTCTTTGACACTGCCTACTTCTCAACTTTGCCGTAAGAAAAGGACAAGTATCTGGATTCTTGAGAGTACTACTTGCAGCAGGAAGCAGCCTCAGGGATTCAGTATGTAGATGTATGACAGAGTGTTCTGTAGAGAAGATTAACTGTCTGAGACTTAGGTCTAGTTGATGTTGAACTAGAAGGGATATAGTGACTAGCACTGATGCTGTCACACTGCAGCAAGTCCTACTCCAGCCCAAGCTCCCTTTAGAGGTGGAGAACCCTTGAATCCCTTTTTGTTAGAACTGACTCAGGAACTGGATAATATAATCAGTGGGGAGGAAGGACCATGGTGACCAGGAGATTCTCAATGGCAGTGACTAAAGCTGGAAGCAACTTAAGACAAGATCTCCAACATGGCTGCTTCTCCCTTGGCATTAAGTTTGATATCTTTCTTAACTTGGAAGTAGGATGGATTGCCTTTGGAGAAATTGCATGACTCTTTCCTCTTTGGCCACGCTCCTGAGAAAATCCAACCCATGCTTATGATTTTATTGCATGTAAAAGTTTTCCTGTCATTTTATCATAAAAGCGTACAAAACAGGTCACCTTCATCTACTGGGCCTTTGAGCAAAATGAGCTCCTTTTTCTATCCATCCTCCAGTTGTCTGCAGACATGGCAGAGGCTTGATGTCTCCCTCCTTGGGGAGAATACATGGTCTTCAATTTCAGGGGAAAATCCACAGGTTCCTGTGTAAATTCCAGTGGGCCCTGGAACCTGGTTCTGATAAGAGCCCAGAAAAGAAAAATTATGTAAGAGTTGTTAGCCATTGTCAATGTAATGATGGTGACTACTGTGAAACTTGCTAGCAAGTCTCTTCTTTGCCTTCTGTTCTGAAAATAGCTCTCTTTCCAACTCAGAATGGGGTTCACACACAGCACCAAGGCACCAGCCTTGAAAACCCTATGAAGTCAGAAGCCCCTGATACTGACAGCATTACATAGCACAGCTCAGATATGACAAGTGCTCAGTTTGATTGGTTGCCATGTGCCATGTGTCTGTCTGGGCATCATCCTCATGTAGTGTCCAAGAAGACCAGAAAAGTATGTCAGATTCCATGAAACTGGAGTTACAGATGTTGGAAGCTACCATGTGGGTACTGGAAACCCTATCAGATCCTCAGGCAGGGTAGACAGTGCTAACTACCAAGCCATCTCTACAGCCCATATTGCCTCCTTTTTACAACTAACAGCCAGTGCTGTGGCTCCACATTGCTGTAGTCCCCTAAGAAGTGGCAATTCTGGAATGGGGACTTCTCCTTTCCCCTTACTCCTGTGGGTTAAATATCAGAGAACAAACTAGTGAGAGTAACAATACCAGGCATGCCCCATCTGGGAAGACTTCATCAAGTCTCTCTCTTCCTCTCCCTCTTCCTCTCCCTCTCCCTCTCTGTTTCACTCTCCCTCTCCCTCTCTCTTTCTCCCATCATAAATCAAAGCACTTATTTGGAAGAGTTTGCTTTGAAGTTCCAGAAAGGGGTGACATTATAATTATAAGAAATGTTTTTCACACTGGGGTGAAGAGCCAAATGGGGGAGATGAGAAAATCAAGAGGAAAGTTTGAACCAGGGGGAAACTGGTGAGGATTAGTTACGATGCCATATAAATTGTGTTCTCCTCCCCACATTAGGGCTAAAGTTCAGATTCTAGTCTGTTAAAATGCAACTTCATCATACAGGCAAAATGGCTCAGCATATAAAAGTACCTTTGCCTCCTGAGACCTTAACCTTGACCTTTCAGCCTCTGGAACTATGGGAAAATATACCTCACATTTCAATGACCTGCTCATGATTCTTGCTCTACCAACCCTGATCAAGTTCTTGATGATTCAGATACCAGGCTAGGTCATTCTATACATGATTCTTACAAAGCTAGGGCTGACTTCCTTTTGAGTGTCTAAGAGTTACCCCCAAACAATACCATTTTAATGGACATCATACAATTTCTAGCTGGTTCAAAGTAAAAATCAGGGTTGAGAATCACCTGCCTATATGTGGGGATCACCTGTTTCCTCTGAGTCACTTCTGATCTGGAAGGTCATGTGCACTCAGCAGCCCTATGTGCATCTCTTCTGGGCAGTTACTCTGTCATTCCCCACCGTTTTAGTTTCTTGACACTGCGAGATGTGTTTTGATGTGCATGGTTATTTAATTTCTTCCTTCTCTGGAAATATAAGCTTGGAGAGGTTAGAGCCCCGAACTGTTTTCTCCTTTAGTGCTGGTGGGATGCTAAGGCGGGTGCCTTCCCTCCCTATCTCCAACTTAGATCAGGAATGGTAGAAGTTGTATTTGTACCCAGGCTGGATTGAATTCACAGCCATCCTGCTGGGCTACTTATATATTCTCCCCACCATGTGCTTTATTGACTGTCATTTTTCTACCATGGACTTTCACTTTCTCTCTCAACAGAACTCCAATAAAGGACCCACCACTAGCTCTAAATGACAGATCAGAAAACCAGAGTCCTAAATGTGGAGGGACTCTGATTGCCTCACACAGCTTATGGGAGTTGGTTCTGTAGTTTGTCAGTTTCAGCGCCTTCTCATCCTCCCATTGGTTTCTTTCCTCCCTTCTCCTGCCCTAAAGGGAGTTGCTCAATTTTCCCCTAGCATCTCCTTTTAGTGTAGAACGACAGGATTTGGCCAGGTTCTCCGAAGAACAGTCGGTACTAGTTTGATCTTAGTCTGCCCGCGTTCCGGAGGGTGCTCTCCACCCTTCCTCTGCAGGCAGCACTAGTGCACTCAATGGCTTTTTTTTCTTTTTTTTCCGAGACAGGGTTTCTCTGTGTAGTCCTGGCTGTCCTGGAACTCACTCTGTAGACCAGGCTGGCCTCGAACTCAGAAATCTGCCTGCCTCTGCCTCCCAAGTGCTGGGATTACAGACGTGTGTGCGCCACCACGCCCGGCTTCCACTCAATGGCTTTAACAGATGAGTGTGTGAAGTTTGGAGGGAGAGTTTGAGGGGATGAAGCATTGGAGGAGTTGGAGCAGAGCCAGTAGAGGGTGGATTTGATCAAAACACATTGGATTCATACACAAAACTCTCAAATAATAAATTAAAAAAAATAATAATTTAAAAACTGCAGCACACTGAGTCAGACACTTTAGGAGGAAGAACCGAGAAACATCTTGGCACCACTGTTCCCAGCCTTAAGCCGTGCAAGCTTCTTTCCATAGCTCTGCCAGCCCCAGGATGCCTGCTGGCACTTTGAACTTCAAGCTACAAAGTGAGAAGGTTGGAAGCTTCTGGGAGAAGGTAAAAGGGATTTGAGTCCAGCTCCTTGAGGCCGTGACAGAGTTGGTGGGACTCACTTGGCAAAGATCTTAAGGGGACAGATGGGCACAATGAATATCTAGTGAGTGTCTGGAGTATCACATGCCACTAGTGATAACTTAGCCATGCAGTAAGTGGTCTTGGGCAGTGTGAACAGGGAGAGGGGAGTCCTGGTTAGGGCCTCTTCTGGTTGATGCAGCGCTGCTCAGTGTATCATGTAGCATAGCTTTCCCCAGTCGTGTCCCCTCCCCCATTCAGCACAAGTCTTTGTTATTTATATAAAATCACATTTCCTTCAGTCTTTCCACATGTAGCAGTCTGGTCTCATTCCAGCTTTGTGCCCATTCCACAGGCAGAGTGATGGCTACATGTAAACACCACCACCGAGGCTGATTCCAACCTTTGGTGTCAGGTTTCTGTTTTCCTGAAGATGCAGCTCCAGTTCTGAACAAGGTGTCCTCAGCATCCTAGTTAGATTCCCTAAGGAGCCTCTTTCCGCCCACCTTACAGCCCTTCCCTGACTACGTGCCAGGCCGTCTGGCTCGATTTCGGTTTCAAAACACACCGTGTTCCCTCCAGTCTCCAGGCCTTTACACAAGCTGTTCTCTCCGTCTGGCATAGCTCTTCCCCATCCGCCACCACCACCACTGCTACCACCGCCATCATCACCACCATCACCCTATTTAACGATTAACACCTGGCCATCTGTCAGAGCTCAACTCAGCTGTCACTCTCCCAGATGCCCAACAAGGCGCAGCCCCTGTCTCATGCCTTCCCCGCATCTAAATTAGCCTAAATATACCTTCATTCAAAGTGATCACTTGAGTTTATAGGTCAATGTTCCTGAGAATAGACTTCACATGAATTTTTTGGAGTGGGTTCTCAATTAATACTGTTTTCTCATGTGTATCTCTGTCTCACTCGGCAGAAAATTAGGGCTTAGAAAGAATAAGTTGCCTATCTGGGGTTGTCCAGAGATCTGGGGTATGGACCAACCCCTTACTACCTAACGCATAGCCCTTCTTACCTTTCAGATATGTCAGTCCAGGCAGGGTCTCAGGGGAGAAGGGAGGAGCTTCTATCGAGAATTTCATTTCGGCCCCTGAGAAATAAATGGGCTGTACTAGCCTCAGCTCAGCTGCACTCCATCATGAGCCAGTTAAGAGGCCATGTTCCTCAGAACTGCCCTCGGCTGTGGGAGAGAGATGGATGGTCCCTAAAGGCTCATCTCGTTATCCCAGGAGCCAAATTGGGACCCTGTTAAGGGATAGATTGCCCTATCAATAAGTAGCACACTAACACTATAGCCACATGGCACAGGAGACTGACCAGGGCCCCCATAATGTGGCCTCTGGCACCCTTCCCACCATCTAGACCTAATGGCAACTCTTAGAAAATAAGCACAGCCCTCACAGAGTCCCCAGAACACATTTGCTCTAATGTGAGGCAACTGTCTTAAGTAAGTGCCTGATAAATTAATGGGCCTTATAAACACTGTACAGCAGCCATCACTGAGGGAGAGGTTATTTCTAGGAGAGTGAAAGCAAACCGTAGTGCGCTCTCTCTCTCTCTCTCTCTCTCTCTCTCTCTCTCCCTCCCTCTCTCTCTCTCTCTCTCTCTCTCTCTCTCTCTCTCTCTCTGTGTGTGTGTATGTGTGTGTATGTGTGTGTGTGTGTATGTATGTATGTGTGCGCAGTGGTTCTGTGCTGTGCTTGTGTGCATGTGAGCAGGTTAGAGCACAGTGGAGATACACTCTGCAAACATTCACTGCACATGGATTTGGATTCCATATGGCCTACCCCATGCTTTAGAAGAACCACATGACACTGTCTACACTGGAAGGAATACTTCATAGAAGTTCCTCAATAAACATTTGTTTAAATAATTAACAGTCATTAATTCCATAATTAATTAAGTCATTGCTTACTCATTATACTAACAATGACAACTATGATAAATGGAAAGAGCAAAGCATTCCCTGGACAAGTGAACAAGGTAGAACCATTGCAGCCATGTATACCTGTGGGTGCTGGGCTGGAGCACAGACGGGCTCTTTCCTTGGCTCATCTCTGCATTCCACAGTCAGTAGGACAAGAGGATGTCCAGAAAATTATTACTTCATGTTTGAGAGTTTTGCAAAGAGACAAAGTAATGCCTTGAGAAAGGATGGGGAGAGAATGCTTATAGGTAAGTTTGGAGGCAGCTAGCTAAAGGTTGAACCATTAATCAAGACACGTAAGACAGAAATAACCAAAGCATGTCAACTACAATGATCAGCACACCCTGAATGCCTAGAGGGTGCCTTGCCCTGTGGATGTGTGGGGTAGACAAGTGCATCCTGCCTCTTCCATTTCATGTTTTGCTCCACAAGACAGGCACACAGACTACAATGTCTGGGTTAGATCCAGTGGAGCAAATCATGAAATGGCAGAGTGATTGCTCTTGAGGCTTATACAGAATATGTTGTGGATAGCCCTGGTACTGTTTGTATTTTGATACTGATTCAACATTCCTGAGAGGCTGCTTGGGATGAGTAGTGAATCACGTACTCAGGACCTCATGTGACCCTTCTAATGAATAAAGAAACCAAAGACTGGGCGAATAAGCAGGACTTCCAGGTCAGAGGGAGGAAGAGAAGAGGCAGGAGAGAAATATGGCGAATCCTGGTGGATTCGTCACTGTAGGATTTATATTTAATATGGCTTACAAGATTAGGAATCTCGTTGTTGTACCCAGCGATTGAGTTACCATTGATTCTGAACTCAGTTTGTGTGCTGTTTTCTTTCATGCAGCAGCTCAACTGGGTTCCAGAGATAAAGGTGTGATGGCAAGAGGTGGGTTTGCACCTCAAAAGGCCCTGGGAATTTTGAAGCGTGGGGCTGGCATGGTAGCAACCCTCCACCTGGGTGGAGAGATTTCGGAACTCTGAGTCAGAGCATCTCCAC
Organism: Apodemus agrarius; assembly: GCA_964023405.1. Classification (NCBI taxonomy): domain Eukaryota; kingdom Metazoa; phylum Chordata; class Mammalia; order Rodentia; family Muridae; genus Apodemus; species Apodemus agrarius. Next base: position 118,205,835 of record OZ030005.1, on the reverse strand, counting down.
GAGATGAGAAAAAGCCAGCCATGCCCTCCAGTGCCTGGCAGACAAGCCTGCCGATGCCTTCCTGGTGACAGCACAGGTTGTTTTTTAATATTCTATGCTACAAGAATATGATAAGATTTTTTTTAAAAAAATAAGGTCATGAAGAGACAAGAGAGAAGGCAGAGAAGATGGAGAAAGAAGTGAGAAAAGAGCAGGTAGGGGAGAGATGGAAGAGGATGAGGAAAGGACATGAGAAGGAGATGGAGAGAGGGCATGGAGAGGCAGATTTAAGGGACCAGATCAGGGGAGAGGATCTCGCATCCAATTGATAAAATAGAATTTTTTATGGATGGTTAGGTTTGACTGAAAATTATGGCCAGGAAAACCAGATGCAACTTTTCCAGGGTGAGGCTAATAGGATTGGGTCAGGATAGTTTATGAGGTCAATACTGCTGAGAGGGAGGATACAGTTCCATGGTGATGGCTGTTCTCCTTCAGGGATGGGTGGAGATCCTGCCACCTTCCTGGTGGCTCACACAGATTCAAACAACCCAAATCTCCCTGGCCTTCTGGGTCTGTGTCCTGTGCAGTGTAGGAAAGGTTGGATGATCCTACCATAATGAATTGGATTCATTGTATGGACTGGGTTGTGGAGGCATGGCCATCATGCTCCATGAAGACAAAGTAGCGAGAGATAACAGGATACCAAGGATGCTGAGGATGCTAGAGCAGGCCCACCACACCGATGTCCAGGGCTGGTGAGCTGCTTCAAGGAGCAGGGTGGAGCTCTGACCTGAGCCCGCCATGCAGGCATTGTGAGGGACAGTGATATTCTTAATTTCCAGCTATGTTTTTATGGCCTATATACACTATAAGGAATAAATACAAACAAAAAACAAAGAGTGCCAATCATTTTCTTGCAGTGGCTGCCTCCCACTCTGTGAACAAATGTCTTTTTCTCACGTTTGGGGCATGACTTATTGCTATTTTTAATTTCTGTTACTTCTATTCTCAGAATTGCTTCCAGCTGCCTGTCTGCCACCTCAGTGTTTTAGTATCCTAACCAAAGCATGATGCTCCAAGCCTGCCCCAATCCCTCGGCGGCTTTTTAGTAACTTTCACCTGGCATCCCCAATGGTTCCTCTCTGTGAAACTCCAAGCTTTGGAACCCTCTGCCCCTTCTTTCAGGTTTCTGTCGACTTTCCTTTCCAGAGCACATCTAAGCATACTCCAGAAACTTCAGAATGAACATGGCTCATTGTTGATTTCCGGTTCCAGCAACAGCAAGGCACTGCTCAAAGGAGCTTGACTAGCTGTGAAGCAAAGGGGAAGCCTTAGCCATGCATCGGTAATTCAGAGCAGTAGGACATAGGCTCTAAGTTACCACGTACTGACTACAGGTACCAGGTGAGGCAGTCTTACCTCTGATCAGACAGCATCCTTGGCCATAATGCACTGGCTGGCAGAAAGGTCCCCATTACTGATGAGAAATGTTCAGCCTGAACCCTGATGTAGCCAAAGAATCATACAGAAAGGTGAGCCAAGATAGAGTCGCAGCATGGGGAAGAATCTGCAGCATTTATAGAAAGTGAATAGAAAATCTTGGAATGTTTGAATTGTTCCTGAAGGATATGAGGGTCCAGAGATCAGCTCATATATCCCCCCAAGGATGGAAGGAAGGACAAATCTTTATGAGCACATATTTTTAGTCATATGTAGATACAGAAGCATATAGGCAAGCCTCTATATAGAAAATTGCATATTACACCCTCACATTCAGGCACACAGACACATACTTATAGACTTCTCTCTACCTGGGAACATGTACAAGTAATTTCTTTAAGAATACACAACTATTCATACTTGTTTTCTTGCACACACTGAAAGACACACACACACACACACACACACACACACACACACATTTATTTTCAGGTTATCCAGGAATACTAGGATATTGGTTAACAGTCATTCCGATATTGTGGAGATAGGTGGGAACAGAGTGGCTGGATATAAAATCAACTCAATCAAATCAGTAGCCTTCCTATACTCAAAGGATAAACAGGCTGAGAAAGAAATTAGGGAAATGACACCCTTCACAATAGCCACAAACAATATAAAGTATCTTGGTGTAACTCTAACCAAACAAGTGAAAGATCTGTATGACAAGAACTTCGGGTCTCTGAAGAAGGAAATTGAAGAAGACCTCAGAAAATGGAAAAATCTTCCATGCTCATGGATTGGCAAGATTAATATAGTTAAAATGGCCATCTTGCCAAAGGCAATATACAGATTCAATGCAATCCCCATCAAACTCCCAACTCAGTTCTTCTTAGAGGTAGAAAGAGCAATTCTCAAATTCATCTGGAATAACAAAAAACCCAGGATAGCTAAAAACTATTCTCAACAGTAGAACTTCTGAGGGTATCAGTATCCCAGACCTCAAGCAGTACTACAGAGCAATAATGTTAAAAACTGCATGGTATTGGTACAGTGACAGGCCGGTGGTGGAATAGGATTGAAGACCCAAAAATGAACCAACACACCTATGGTCACTTGATCTTTGACAATGGAGCTCAAAACATCCAGTGGAAAAAAGATAGTAGTTTTAACAAATGGTGCTAGTTCAATTGGAGGTCAGCATGCAGAAGAATGCGAATTGATCCATTCTTATCTCCTTGTACTAAGATCAACTCCAAGTGGATCAAGGACCTCCACATAAAGCCAGACACACTGAAACTAATAGAAAAGAAACTGGGGAAGACCCTTGAGGAGGGCACAGGGGGAAAGTTCCTGAACAGAACACTAATAGCTTATGCGCTAAGATTAAGAATTGACAAATGGGACCTCATAAAATTACAAAGTTTCTGTAAGGCAAAGGACACTGTCAATAAGATAAAATGGCAACCAACAAATTGGGAAAAGATCTTCACCAACCCTACATCTGACAGAGGGTTAATATCTAATATATACAAAGAATTCAAGAAGTTAGACCCCAGGAAACCAAATAACCCTATTAAAAATGGGGTACAGAGCTAAACAAAGAATTCTCATCTGAAGAACTTCAGATGGCTGAGAAGCACCTTAAGAAATGTTCCAACATCATTAGTCATTAGGGAAATGCAAATCAAAACAACCCTGAGATTTCACCTCACACCAGTCAGAATGGCAAAGATTAAAAACTCAGGAGACAGCAGGTGTTGGCAAGGATGCAGAGAAAGAGGAACGCTCCTCACTGCTGGTGGGATTGCAAGCTGGTACAACCACTCTGGAAATCAATCTGGCAGATCCTCAGAAAACTGGGCACCACACTTCCGGAGGACCCGGTTATACCACTCCTGGGCATATACCCAGAGGAGTCCCCAGCATGTCATAAGGATACATGCTCCACTATGTTCATAGCAGCCCTCTTTACAATAGCCAGAAGCTGAAAAGTACCCAGATGTCTCTCAATGGAGGAATGGATACAAAAAATGTGGTATATATACACAATGGAGTACCTACTATGCAGCCATTAGAAACAATGAATTCATGAAATTCTTAGACAAATGGATGGAGCTGGAGAACATTATCCTAAGTGAGGTAACCCAGTCTCAAAAGAACACTCATGATATGCATTCACTGATAAGCGGATATTAGCCTAGAAGCTTGGAATTCCCAAGACACAATCTACATATCAAATGATGTCCAAGAAGAAGGAAGGAGTGGCCCCTGGTTCTGGAAAGGCTCAGTGCAGCAGTGTAGGGGAATACCAGAACAGGGGCGTGGGAAGGGGTGGATGGGGGAACAGGGGGAGGGAAGAGGGCTTATGGGACTTTCAGGGAAGGGGGATCCAGGAAAGGGGAAATCATTTGAAATGTAAATAAAGAATATATCGAATAAAAAAAAAGTTGCTCTGAGCAGTCAGAAGGACAGAAGGAGTGGCCACACATTCAGGTTCAAATTAGCCAGGAAGAGTGAACTGTGCAGCACAATAGGCCTAAGTTCCTAGCTGAGGCCTCAGGTTAAAGTAAAACCTTTGCACCACGATCCACAGTTCTGATCTGATCTAATCTGATCTCATGGTTTCAGCCCTCTTGGAGAAAAGTTTATTTTTATTTTTACCCACTGCCCTCTAAGTATAGAAGTCACAGCAAGGGAACTTGGAAATCTGGCCTATAATAAACAGCAGGGCTATTTCCACCATCTGGGCAGAATAATTATTTGTATGAAGGGAAAGCCATTTGGGGCAGATAACTGGTACTTTTTTGGATTGACTTTATGCAACAGCTACAAGAATTGGGTGCCGTTCTCACTGCCCACTCCTCCTGCTGCTCCCTGTTGAGTGTCATCAGGAGGCTCTGGGCAGAGTCTGGGACTGAGAGGCAGACTCCCCAGAGAGAAATACTACACAGCACACTCAGGGACAAGTGGGGGACTGAATCAACATCATTGCCAGAGAAACAGCAGTCAGTAAGGCACGGAGCAGAGAAGTTTCAGGAAAACTAAGCCCAGCTCAAGGCAAGGACTCCACCCAGAGATTAGTGATAACACGGACTTCAAATAATGGGTCAAACCCCTGACTTACAATACTTTAGAATGTGGAAGATACAGACTCAAGTTATTACTATGACAACACGGGTGATTTTTCTTTCATAAAATGCATAGAGACACATTTGTCACAATAAGGTAATGACATTTACACACATAGACAGTATATCCATTCAATTAACGTATTCATGATCAATAACCACAAATATCTGTGAGTGCTTACTTTGTATTTGGTGTTGTTCAAAGCATGTTGCATGCAGTAGTGCTTCAGTCCTTAGACCAACCTGTCATGTTAGAATTATTGATTGTCACCATCTATAGAGTGAAGCATGGGAGGGTTCCTATTGAATAAAGGCCACACAGAATTACAATTTGAACCCAGAGAAGCTGGCCTTAATTGCCTTGTTTATTGTTTCCAGGAACTGAATAGTTTGAATCACAAGAGATTCTATGGTGAATAAACCTTTTATTCCAGTGACACTCACATGATAGTAGGAAGATAGTAAACAAATGAAGAAAATATTTATAGATAGTGGGTTGTGATGGCTATTCTTAGTTGTCAACCTGACTATGTCTGGAATTAACTAAAATCCAAAAATGGAAAGCAGGCCTGTGAGGGATTTTTGCTTAATTTGAAGTACGTAGATCTGCTTCTAATCCAGATCATTGATGTGTGTGTGTGTGTGTGTGTGTGTGTGTGTGTGTGTGTGTTAGGACCTAGGTAAAGTATTAAGGCATAGGTTACCTGGATATCCTGCCATTATAAGTAAACTTTCTCATATGTTTCTGCTACTACTAGGAAACTTTCTATTGCCAAGATTGATTACAGATTCTGTTAGATTCTAACCAATCACAATAGAAGTCAGTAGAACTGTTTTATATAGTTACCCACAATAAGCTTGTATGGGAGCCAGCCATACAACACTTTTTACACCTACATGTAAGTTTTATGGTATTTGTCTTTGTAAGCTGCCCCTGGGATAGACACCAACATAACAGAGGAGAGATACATACACCCATATAAGACACTATTTGAAATAAGACTTTCATTTTGAGTGATGGTCTAGTGAGGGTTAAGTTCCCATGACCTCTCTGGAAACTGACATCCTACTTGCCAGAAAGAGACATGTGTGTGGGTAACTGACATCCTGGTTGGCAAATTAAGACATGAATGTTCCATAAGACCCATCCTGGTAGACAAGTTAGGACATGTATATTAGACAAGGCAAATCCTCCGCCACAGATGAATACCCCAACCAATGGGAGCAGGGTAAATGTACAAGAAAGACATGTTCCTAGGGAATCCCCTATCCCTAAATCCTGATTGGTGGGATAACTTGGCACAGAGGTTTGTGGATTTGGGGCTTACAAACCTTGTAGGCTATTAACTCAGGGTCATGGTTTGATTCCCAAATCTGAACTGTTGATCAGTCCTGGAGTGTATGCTCAGTATACTATCCCTGTCTGACTGAGGTCAGTGTTTGTGTTGTTTGTGAGGCGATTTCTGGACCCCAACAGTATGTATGTATATATACACATATACATCATATGTATATATGTATGCATGCATGTATTATATATGTATATATATAATATATATATATGTACATAAATATATTTGGGGTATTTAACGATACATACATAGATAGATAGATAGATAGATAGATAGATAGATAGATAGATTCATTCTACAAGTGAACCCTTATTAAAACATGGGTGAAAGCCTTGAGAAAAGTTAAGTTCATATGGCTAGTGACAGGCTTCTGATGAAGGCCTTAGTACCTGCTTCTTTACATAAATAGAGTTTGAACTGAGGTGAAATTCAGATGACCAGAAAGTGTCAACCAGAGGATAATGCAAGAGAGAAACTTCACCAGGGAAGTTACAGCAGACACCAAGGTTCTAGGGTAGAAATATACACAAAAATGCCAATAAATAGAAAATAAGCAGCCATGATGATCTCTGCATCATACAGTAGCCAAGAAAACAGACCTCAGGTAAAGGACAAAGGCAAGATGTTGGGGTTTTTGAAATGCAGGAAAATCAGTTGGTAGGAGAATAAAGTAGTCTTATTGCACATTTTTGTTGATTGTAGAGATTATAATATACATATCTCTTCCATCCACTTTGTCCTCCAAAGCCTTTCATATACCCTCCCTGATCCTTTTCTAATTCATAGCCTCTTTTTTCATTAACTGCTGTTCCATGTGGCATATGATATACATATATATTGATGGATATAATCTGCTCCATTTGTATATTACTTGCATATGCATTTTCAGGGCTGAAACTTCTACTTCACAGTGACTAAACAGGAAGCAAAGAAAAATTTACTCTCCACAATGGGAGACACTCTGAGGAAAGATCAGGGTGTAGAATACAGGGAGAAGTGTTCCACCCAGAGTCCCCTTTCTTCCAGCAATGGGAGATGCACAGGTCTCCCATAGGCGAAAATAACTCAAGAATTTGAGGCTATTTAGCCTGACCTCCCCCAGGATACCTCTGAGAGCTCCAGACGCGTTCCATTTGCCAAGCTCTACCTCACTGCAGCAGCCCCACTTCTAATGCACCCTGACTTTATATAGTGCTCAATTTAACAATGCGGCTTGGGTTTTCGAGAAAAGTTCTCACTGTGTATCCCAGGATGAGCTTGAGGTTATAATCCTCCAGCTAAAGTGTTATGACCAGAGAGAGAGAGAGAGAGAGAGAGAGAGAGAGAGAGAGAGACCCAGAGTTCCACAGTTCCCTCTGAGGCCATGCCAAAGTGAGTGCTGAGCTTTGATTACAGCTCCATCACTCTGCCCACTCTGGTGCCAGTCTTTTTTTTTATAGACTTTTTTTTTTTTTTTGGTTTTTTTGAGACAGGGTTTCTCTGTGTAGCCCTGGCTGTCCTGTAACTCACTCTGTAGACCAGGCTGGCCTCGAACTCAGAAATCTGCCTGCCTCTGCCTCCCAAGTGCTGGGATTAAAGGCGTGCGCCACCACCGCCCGGCTCTGGTGCCAGTCTTATAATGTCACCCAAGACAGGATGTCTTTCCAGGTTTACAAAACCTCCAAGTGGCCAAATCATCTGGCAATGCTGTATCCACTGACCAATAAGTCATCTACAGCCTATAGCCCAGGCATGCTTGGCTTCCAAGATACCAATTCCTAATCCCCTTGCCTGTTCCTTGATTTTATCCCCTTTGGGCTATGAAAACTGATTCATCCTTGACAATGATGAGAAAAGTTTCTTTTCTACAAAGAAAGGGAAGGATTGCATTGAGCAGGTGTCAGAAAACCCCAATTCAAACATAGACTTTAATTTCCAAGCAAAAGGCTTAAATGAGGAGTAGAAACAACTTAAAACTGCAAGCCAGGACCTCAAAACAAAAAAAAAAAACAAAAAAAAACAAAAAAAAAACAAACAAACAAACAAACAAACAAAAAAAACCACAGCCTCCATTGTGCCCAAAGAGCAAAAGAGAAGGGGGGTTTTGTTTGAAAACTTGCCCAAGCCAGTTGTGGTAGCACTCGTTGGTAGGATTTGCCCAAGCTGTTTTTAAAAACAGATTGTTGGCAGTTGTGGCTTTCCCCAGGAAGCTAGCTATCACTGATGTGATAGACTTAAGATAAGTGGTGGGGGTTACTTAATAAAAATAGTCTCAAAGTCCTAGCAAGAGGCTTCTGTGAGCCCGCTAAAAGCAAGTGTTTGTAACCCGAGTGTTCCCCCATTGTATCCTGGTATAACTTGCAACTTAAGTTTCTCAGAGTGTGGAGTCTTTAAGAAGTGGGCTTTAGTGGGAGGTTACAGTTCCTTATAGGCATAGCTAAGAGGGGGTCAAACTTCTACTCTTTCCTCCCCTTTCTTCCTTTCCCTCCTCCTTCTGCTCCTGCTTCACTCCCCTCCTTTCCCCTTTTCCAACTCTTTCTTTCTTCTCTTCCTCCTCCTCTTCCTCCTCCTTCTCTCTCTCTCTTTCTCTTTCTCTCTCTCTTTCCTTCCCCTTCCTAGACAAACACTCTTTCCTAGCTGCTCTTGCCATGTTGTGCTGCCTCAGTAAGGGCCAGCCATTGACAAGAGCACTTGACCATAGATTGAACTCAACTTGTAAATCAAAATAAATCTTTAGTCTCTACATGGTTATTAGCTCAGGTAAGTTTTACAGTCACTGAAATCTGACTGGCCAAGCCCAGTGCCAGTGTATCCCAGAAGTATGGCCACATTTGTATACTAATTTTTCAAGAAAGAAACAGACATGTGATGTAGGACAGCCATGGTGAAGTACAGGTACAGGACACCCACTGTGTTGTGTGTCGCGTCCCCTTGTCTTGTTCTTTCTTCTACTTCTTAGCAGCTGCCCTAAATTTCAGAATTGACCCATGAAGTTTCAGCGTTCAACTATACCCTTGAGAAGCTGCCCACAGATTATGACTCCCTAGCTGAGCAATGCACGGAATGTCTTGGGCTTCTGACTATGTAACATCCACGTGCTTCAGGTCTGATGCCAAAGCTGGTTGGACCCCTGGATGCTGAGGGCATCAGTCAGTAGATGGCTGTAGCTGCCTGACATGGGCTCCAGAGCAGCAAGCACCACAGAAACCTGTAGAACACAGCACGAATTAGGGACAGATGCCTGAAATAAAACCTCATGCCAAATCCTCTCTTTGCTCTCAAGCACGGGATGACTAGATAAAATCATTTCAATTAAATAAAAGCCATTCTGAGGCTCAAGCAAGAAAGGATGAGCCTTGGGAAATCTAGGGACAATAGCGACTCCCGGGCTGAGCAGAAATCAGACCATCTGGGGCTGGGACTCTAATTCTCTCAGAGAAAAGCTACTATCAGGAATATGGCCTCTAAGGGATAGCAAGGAGGAGCGATGACAGGGGGTCCTGAATAAATTATAGAACTAGGAAAGAGATGCTAGATCTGAGCTTCCTTCTCTCATAACTTGGTCAGTCTGCTTTCTATCGACAGTGGGAAAGTATCAGGGATAATTAGCTTATAGGTGGTGGGGGGGGCGGAGATTGCTGTGCTCCATGGGTCTCGTGGCTCTGCTTTGGGTCTGTGATAGACAGAACCTTGTAGTCTAGATTGTTGTTCAACTCAATGAAGTTCAGAAGCAAAGGGGACAGAGGTGGGGGAGACAGTTTCCAGTAGTATCTCTAGTGACTCATTTCTTTCCACTACACCCAACCCCCCAAAGTCTCAACACCCTGCTATGGTACCACAGGCTGGTGACCTAACTTAACACATGTCCCTGAGTGTGTGATGTCAGAAAGGGGATCATTATAAATATCTGAGTAGAATTTTTTGCCTTGGACCTGCATGAGTCTTAGCTGATTAATCTGAGTTCTCACTTCCCACACAGAATAGAGACTCTGAGCCGTAAACCTGCTGGGGAAGTGAAGAATTCTCTTACTTCAACCCCCAAAGCAGATGTTAGGAATCTCTCTCAAACCTGGGCCTGCAGTAGACTCCTCAGAGGACAGATTCCTGCTGACTGTGAGCTCCCAGCAAAATTGACAAAATAAGTTATTAAGTTATAAGTTATATTAAAATTATGCAAAAACTGAAGTAATTTACTACCACATTTACTCTCGGCAAATTAAAGAACCTCCAAGGGCTACAACCCAGCAGAAGGAAATTGAATGCTCGTGCAGGAGGAGGGGGCTGAGGGGGTCGATATTCAAGAAGCAACAAGGGACAAAGCAACAGGAGTGTTGGGGGAAAAGATCTCAGAAAGCATAGCCCGTCAGCACACAAGTCAGGAAGCCCACAGCAGCTCAAGGAAGCTCCTAACAGGCCAGAGAGATGGTGTACCTCTGGGAGAGGGAGATGCACCACCAAAGCAAATGGGAGCTCAGCCAGATGCAGGAGGGAACTGTTAGCCCAGTGATTTCCTTGCTCACCCTTGATGGATAGCTTTCAATCTATGGAGCCAGAAGCTGAGTCAGGTTTCCAGTTACAAAGTGCATTCATTCACAGCATCAAGGGAGCCATATGTCTGCACTGGAATAGATGTAAAAAAAAAAAAGAAAGAAAGAAAAACAGGATTCAGGTTTCCAGTTACAAAGTGCATTCATTCACAGCATCAAGGGAGCCATATGTCTGCACTGGAATAGATGTAAAAAAAAAAAAAAGAAAGAAAGAAAAACAGGATTTCTTTCCCCTGTGTAGGTAGTATCCAATGTCTGATCCAATCCACCTGATAGACTTAGAAACATCCTCACATCTGGCTCATGAATGATCTTAGGGGAGTGAAGAACTATTGTTCTATAGTCTCTTCCCCCCCCCCCACAACATCTACTGACCTAAGCAAGTCTACCTGGGTAGGATGATGGGGCTGGAAAAGGTAGGAAAATCACATGATGTCAGCAAGACTCCACATGTTTGTATATGAACCTGTGGGCAAATTACAGCCTGCCACTCTCAGATCAGTGAGCAAGAGGGCAATGCCAATCTGAGCAGATTTTTTAAAAAAAATTCTTATAAAAAAAACCCCCCTACAATCTAGGGAGATGACAGTGTCTAATGTGTGAGTTTCAAATTCAACAGGGAAAGCAAGTTTACCTAGGATTTTCATCACAATAGCAAGAAGAATCAGAGTGTTAACTCTCTCCTTTCAAGAAGATGCCATGAAAGTATCAGAGCTCCTGCAGACAGCCTCTTGGGATTAGAGAGGGGAGCGAATTAAGCAAGGCCCTTAGGCCTTGATGCCTGAAGATGCTTAAGGACAAAGAAGTGCAAGTTTCAAACATGAAGGGGGGGGTGTCAAGAAAATACGTAGCAACTCATCTGTGCAGTGGATTGTGGTGCTGTAAACTTTCTTTGAATCCCTTTGAGTCCTTTGATATTAAGACTTGAGGGAAAGCAATTTCTGTGCTGTAAGTTCCCCAAAGTGAAGAAACAAGATTATACTAACAGCTTCTAGCAAGCACAGCGTTGGGTGGCAGTGCTGTTTATTTTCTGAACATGTTTCTTTTCCTGTGATGGGCTTCAGGCATATGGAGTAAAATAGCAGAGGGAATAAAAGAAGTGACACGCTGGGGTCTCTGACCCTTCTGGGTTCCTGTTCAAGATGGGGAAGGCTCCAGCCAGAGGGTGTGGAGCACTTGGGGACAGTGTTGATGCTTCAGCACAGTTTCCTGTCCAGAGGGAGGGCACAAGGTTAGGGAGAAGTTCACAGAAGAGGATTATTAAAGGGATTTGGGGTGAGCTACATTGGACACCCAGATAAAGGGCAGAGGAGATTTCAAACCATTTTGACATGTATTTCGCTCCATTCCTCTGCCTCTGGGCAGATGCTTTCAAGCATACTACCTTCCTGTTTCTTTTAAGCATTTTGACAGTCCAGAAGTGATTTGAGTTGGAATCTTTTGTCTTTCTTCCATTTGATGTGAGTATTGTGTGAAGGTGTATAAACAATAACAGCATAAGAGCTTATATTTATTGGACACTAGGGACTGGGGGGATTGGCTTACTTAAACTTCACCACGGTCTTGGAGGTAAATACTGACACTTTTCTAGTGTTGTCAGAATGTAGGTTCACAAGCTCACCAAGACAGAAGAGACCCCAGAAATGCAGGGCTGGCTGGGGCTCCATCAGGTGCTGGACCCTGAGCACCAAGCAGAAGGGATGGTGGTTGCAGCTCTTTTTCACTGGGTTGAAAAGACCTGAAAAGACGATTACAAAACAAAGGAACCTTCCTGGAACAAATGCTAATGAAGTGGGAAGGGAGGCTACCTTCCCAGGCAGCGTTAGGCTTTCTTCTCTGCAGCTTCTGCTATAAGAAAGAATGGCTTTTTCACCTGGGCAACCACTGAAAACTGCCAGAAAAATCAACCAAATTCGCCCTGTTAGTATACTTTTGAATTTGTAGGAAAGTCAATCAGAGAGAAAGAGTTCCAGGCACCCATATACCCTATTCCTACTAGGAACTGATTTCTCCATTACTACCATCTTGCACAAGGGCACATATTATGAGGGTTGTGGCAATTATTGTACATCGTTATAAACTAAAGTCCTTAGATTACAGCATGGTCTTTCTCTGCATTATACAATTTTATGATTTCTTTCTCACAAATGCTAAACTGCATACATAACTTCCCCGTACAATTGTATAGAGTAGTTCCAGCATTCAGAAACGTCACGGGATCCACTCTATCACTCTCTTCCTTCCCCTCCACCATCCTTTCACTGTGTCTACAGCTTTGTCTTTTTGTGGATTGTAATACAATTGGAATAATGCAGTATGCAGGCTTTTTACACTGACTTCTTTGACTGAGCAAATGCTATTAAGTTTTCTCCCTGTCTTATCGCGGCTGGAGAGTGCTGTTTCTTTTAAACCCTTGAATAATAGCCAACTGCATAGCTACACTACAGACTAGTCACCCAGCTATGGAAGAGAATCTTGCTTGCTTCCTAACCTCAGCTCATGTAAATAAAGCTGCTATAAATGGGTCAGCTCTTTGTCACACATAAGTTTTCAACTATTTTTTGGTAAATACCTAAAAGCACAACTGATGTATCATAACAAGGTTATGTTTAGCGTTTTATCTAATTCCCTAAGCTGTCTTCTAAGGTGGCTGCTCTACTTTCCATTCCCATCAACAAACAGTAGTCCTTTTTCCATCTATAAAACCGTGCCTGGATTTGATCTTGTCTTTATTTATTATTTATTTATTTATATTACTGTCTTAATTTCCAATTTCTTAATGATACGACACTATATTATTTGTGTTTATTTTCTGTCAGTATATTATTTGGGAGAAGTGTCTGTCCAATTTGCTTGTATTATTTTCCATACAGGGTCATGTGTATCCCAGGCTGACCTCAAACTTGCCAGCCTGAGACCCTGTATGGAAAACAATGTAAGCCCCAAGTTTGCACTTCTGATCTCCTGGGCTCTGTGTCCTGGGTGCAGGGATTGTGGGTGGTACGTCACTTGCCTTGTTCCCCATCTGGGCTTCATGCGTGCTAGACAAGCACTCTGCCAACTGGGATGAATTCCCAGCTCTCTTTTGCTCATTTTTAATCAACAAAACTTTATATTCTCTCATTATTGAGTTCTTATTGGATTATTAGGTTTAAGAGTTCTACATGTATTTTCGATAAAAAAATACTTTATCAACTCACACATAATAAATATACGATCTATTTGGAATCCCTGCTCCCAATTCCTTCCTTCCTCTGCAGCCCTTCTCGACAAGCCCTGCCCTCTTCTCATGCCTTTTCTGTGTGGGACTAATTGAGTTTAATTAGTGTGGCTTCAGGAGCATGGGAGGGAGGCTATCTACTGGAGCCCGGGTTCTGAAGCACGGGCTTCGGCACTGCAGGAAATGGCCCTCCTTTCCCCAGCCACCATTAACCATCAACAGTCTCTCAGGGAGGTGTGGGGGAAAACTAATCATGTTTAAATAAAGCATGCTTTATTCTAATTAATAATTCTATTTATTTAATTCTAAAACTTACTACAAAACGGAACTTAACCTGCTATCTTTGAGATGTCCACATTTTACTGTCAGGCTCTATTTTGAACTAAATTTTGTGAAAAATTATTCCTCCTCCTCCCATTTTCCTTCTCTTCTTCCTCTCTTCCTCTACTCCTTTGTGTCTCTACTCCTTTGCATCTCCTCTCCTCCTCCTCCGGCCCCATCCCTCCCCCTCCTCTTACTTCCCCTCTTCTTTCCCACCCCATCCCCTCCCCCTCTGTACTGGCTAGTTTTGTGTGTCAACTTGACACAGGCTGGAGTTATCATAGGAAAAGGAGCTTCAGTTGGGGAAGTGCCTCCATGAGATCCAGCTGTGGGGCATTTTCTCAATTAGTGATCAAGTGAGGGAGGGCCCCTTGTGGGTGGTGCCATCTCTGGGCTGGTATTCTTGGGTTCTATAAGAGAGCAGGCTGAGCAAGCCAGGGGAAGCAAGCCAGTAAGTAACATCCCTCCATGGCCTCTGCATCAGCTCCTGCTTCCTGACCTGCTTGAGTTCCAGTCCTGACTTCCTTTGGTAATGAACAGCTGTGTGGAAGTGTAAGCTCAATAAACCCTTTCCTCCCCAACTTGCTTCTTGGTCATGATGTTTGTGCAGGAATAGAAACCCTGACTAAGACACCCTCCTCCTCCTCCATCCTCATACAAAGATAAAAATCACATTGCATGTACATATAAAACTTTTTAAATTAAGCCCATTATTTTTTTTTTTTTTACTAATTACGATTCACTAATTTAAAAAGAGAACAGAGTGTCCAATCTCCCACAGACTTGTCAGTTCTGGTACCATTATCATGCCCTTGGGGTTGTTACAGTGTTGCAGTTGGCCTTTCAGTCGGGCAGCCAGACCTCTGCCTCTGATTTTCTTCTCCAGTGGGCTTCACCTGTGAGTTTACTTACAGGTATAAGCAATGTAACCTGTGACATTGTCAGCCGCATATGCAGTGTCATCATTGACAGAATAGATTGGGAAGGTTTTGGTTGTGATTGTATTGACCCTGTAAGAAGGTTTTGACTGTGATTGTATTGACTCTGTCGGGCAGGTTGGAAAGAACAGATATGCTCACAGACTTGACTATGCCTCTTTGTGAATATGGACTGTTTAGTCTTTCATGCATTTGTCCTTCTTTGATTTACTTAACAGTTTTCTAGTTTCCCTTACTTTAGGCCTTAATGCATATTTTATTAAACTGATGTCTCTAGGATTCTTGGCACTGATGCAAATAATAGTTTTCTTAATTTCACTTGCACTTGTTACTTTGTTGATATGTAGAGCAGAAATTAACATTGTACATTAATTTTATATCCTTGACTTACCCATGGATTATTTATTACCTATGGATATGTTTGGCAGGCTTTAGCATTTTATATCCCATCATGCGATCTTCAAAGGCAGCTTTACTCTTCTTTCTGATTAAGTAAAATTTTGTTGAACATTGTTGTGTTATAGCTTTGGCCACATGTTCCAGCATGATACTGAGTAGAAATGATGTGGAGACATCAGGGCTTTTGTTCAGATTCTGGGAAGAAGCTTCTAGATTCTCATCGACAAATATGATGTCAGGCCTATATTTCTGTAGACTTTTTAAATTTGGATGGGAGATGTTTGAAGGTTTTTCTATTATCCTTGCTTTCTGAGAGTTTAACATTATGAATAGATGTTGTATTTTGCCAAATGCTTTTCTCTGTAGATTCGATCATATCTGACTTTCCCTCCTCAACCTGTTGAATGGAGGATTACAATCATATATCTAACATGTTGCTAAGCGTATCTATGAGTGTCGCCAGACTCAGAACTTTGAGCTCACCTGAACATCATGAACTCAGTCTCTCTGGCTTGTATGGCAAGCCCTCTCCCCAGTTCTACAGAACGATTTTTACATCTTTTTGAATTCTGTTTCTGGTGTGTTGTTTTTATACCTATACTTAGAGGAGATATTAGTACATATTTCCTTTCTTATGATGCCTTAAAAGTGTTTGCTCTTGAGGTATTAAGTACTTCATAAGAGTGGGTTCAGAATTGATACCTGTTTTTCTGTTAATATCTTCCATCTCTACAAAGACATGGCACAATTTCTTCCTTGGATGTTTGGTAGAATTCACTATTCCAACCATTTCTATCCAACTCTCATTTTTAAAGAGAGTTATTGAAAATAAATGTGATATTTTAATGGATATACAACTATTTAAATGATCAGTGTTTTGTATAAACCTTGTTAGTATTTTTCAATAAACATATTTTAAGCCTCTCCAAAATATCATGGTTTAAACAAAACAATAAGGTAATGTAGAATTTATAATATATGTAAGACTACAATAATTGACAAAACACATTTTATTTCCTAAAGTTTGTACTTGATGCTATATGTTTTCTTCTGAAGCCTGTTTTCACTGTATCCCAATGTGTATTTTTAAAACACTTAGAAATTTTAATTTATTGTTATTATTATTTGTGTGTGTGTGCATGAGTGTGTGCTCTGAATGTGTGTGTGCATACATAATGTTAAGTGAGGGCTGGAGTGTGTCACAGAGCTCACATGGAGGTCAGAGGACAACTCGGTGGAGTTGGTTCTCTCCTTCAACCTTCATGTGGGTTCCAGGGATCAAACCCTGGCCAGTAGCCTTAAACAGCAATTTCCTGCATTTTCCAACCCATCTCACCAACCCCTCCACCGTCTTTCTAGTAGGTTAGTTCTCTATTTTTGTTCTGTTAGTTTAAGATATTTTTAATTTTTTTCTAGAGACTTTTTCTTTGGTCCCTGTGCAGGTGAGAACCTTTATGTTTGATCCCTACTTTTTGTTTTTAAAACTTGTTTTGTATTTTGTTTTTGTTTTTGAATTTTTTCTCAGCTTTTCATTATGGATCTCTGGTTAAATTCCTTTGATACTTTGGAGACTACCCCACCTTATCTCTACTCTAGGCTTATGAGTATGGAGGGTTTATATTTTCCTTCCCCATAATGTCATGTAGTTGGTGAATTTTCATATAATATAGAGAAGAGTGCTCATTCTGATATTTGGGATGAGAAAGACGACAGATTTTAATCATCTCATTAGCTCAGTGTGCAACAACACAGTTCACCGATCTTCTGCCCAGTGATTCTGTCAGGTACTGACTGTCTTAGTTTGTTTTACTGCTGTGAAGAGACTCTATGACCAAGCCAACTCATAAAAGATGACATTAACTTGGGGTTGCCTTGCAG
This sequence comes from Apodemus agrarius, assembly GCA_964023405.1. Taxonomy (NCBI): domain Eukaryota; kingdom Metazoa; phylum Chordata; class Mammalia; order Rodentia; family Muridae; genus Apodemus; species Apodemus agrarius. The sequence goes on along the minus strand of OZ030005.1, from coordinate 118,188,651 downwards.
TTTCAGAGGTTCAGTCCATTACCATCATGGCAGGAAGCATGGCAGTGTGCAGGCAGGCATGGTGCTGGAGGAGCTAAGAGTTCTACATCTTGATCCAAAGACAGCCAGGCGGAGGGTCTCTTCTGCACTGGGCAAAGACAAGCGTAGGAGTCCTCAGAGTCCACCTACACAGTGACTTACTTCTTCCAGCAAGGCCACATCTACTCCAACAAGGCTACACTTCCTAATAGTGCCATTTCCCATGGATCAAGCTTTTCAAACCACCACACTGTCAGTGGGTGTCCACATCTCCAGTTTCTATTTTGACCTCTCTCCACCCCTGCCTTCTTAGATGTGTGTAAAAACCTGCTGCATCTCCTTGGAGGAATCTCAACTTACATCAAACTCTTACCTTTAACAATTTCTTTTTCTGCACTAAACTCTCATTTGGAGCTGGGTAAGAGGCTGAGTCAGGAGGATCACAAGTTCAAAAACAGCCAGGGCTATAGAGTGAGTTCAAACCAACTTAGGCACCTCAATCTCTTTCTCAATATAAGAGGGGAAAGAAGTGTGGGACTATAGACCAGTGTTAGAGTGTTTGCCTAGCATGCCTACAACTCTAGGTTTGATCTCTAGTGAGAGAAACCAAAATAAAACCAAGGTGTGACTTGACTGTGTGAATTAAGATCTAGCAGACATCTTTTGATTAGTGTATTAGGATGATTTTCTCTATCCAGTAATTTTTGTTTTGTGTTCTGTAATTAAAATAGACTGATTATCTATAGATAGATTATATATATTTAAATTGCTGAAGCATCCTTTGTCTTTCAACTGAGATATCTAGGCCATTCATATTTAAAGTAATTGCTTTCCTTTGAATAGTATCTTCTGTGTACAGAGCCTTTTGTTACTTTTGTTTTCCTCTATTTCTGTTGTCTTAACCATATCTATTGTATATATGATATCTCCTATATATGCTATCTCCTTTTAAGCTAGCAGCTTAAAAGATTTAGAGTATTGCATACATCTACAACCAGTGTAAGTACATTGTAACTTTTTTTTCTTATTAGTTTAACAGCATGGAAATTTGATATTTCTGTAAAGTGAGTAATGGTTAAATCAAATTGTTAATATTTATACTTCTTAAACATATAAAATGTCAAGAAATGAAACAATTGTATACTTTTTTGAAGTCAAGTGTGGTTTTGATACATGTATATAATGTGCACTCATTAAACCACAGTAATTAACTTTGTTATCTCTATTGATACTTGGAATTTAGCTATTTCAAACTACTCTCTTCTCCTCTAAGATAATGTTTTCAAATCATTCATATATTTGATAGGTTATTATGACTAATAGCAGCTCCATTGTGATATAATGTTTAACTTCCATGCAAATAAAAACCACAGTGAATTATCACCTGGCCCTAATTAGAAAGGCTATCATTAAAAAGACAAAGAATAATGCATATGAATTTCCTTCAGCCCACATCTTTATTATTATTTTTGTCTCTGAATTAGTCCAGACACAATGGAGAACAGCACAGAAATTCCCTAAAGACATGGAAAATAAACCTCCTATGTGATCCAGCTACCCTACATCCAAACATATAACCCAAAAAGATGGTATCCACATATCACAGACAACTGTTTACACATATTTATCTGTTAGTGATTATGTGAGAGTGAGGTGCCTTGGTGGATTGGAACTAAGGAATGCTTCAGAAATCACACCATGCAATAGATCTCACACAAGAGATTTATTGGTGGGGAGGCCATGACAGAGGGGGGAAGAGAGAGAGAGAGACAGAGACAGAGACAGAGACAGAGACAGAGACAGAGAGACAGAGACAGAGACAGAGACAGAGAGACAGAGGCAGACACTGACAGAGACAGACAGACAGAGACAGACACAGAGACACAGAGACATAGAGAGACACAAATAGGGAAAGACAGAGACTGACAAAGGGACCAGGAGATGGAGAGCAGGCCACAATGCCAGGGACCTTTTAAAGGGTATGCTTGTCACTTTAGTTGGGTGGTAATAATGTGGCTGCTGGTGCTGGATCATGGAAGGCAGGCTCTGGCTAACATTCCTCCCTTCTGTTTATTACAAAAAAGTGAGGTAATAGGAATACATGATGTTAAGGAAGGAATGGGGGCACCATGCTCTTAGACTTCTTTTGTTGTTTGGGACATCAACATCTTTGAGGACCCCCCAAAAAAGCTGAAATGCCGGCCAAGTCCTGGAAGAGCAGACTCTTTCACTCACTGTCCAGTCTTTGTGGGACCATCTGGGGCTAGGGACAGGAAGGCAACAGTTGGACAGTTTGTGAGGCTGGACCACCTGCAGCTAGCCACTTTGAAGCTGTCCAGGAAGTAGTTTTTTTTAATAAATCAAATGAATTTTATTCAATATTTAAATTGAATATTTTATTTATTTACATTTCAAATGTTATCCCTTTTCTCAGTTTCCCCTCTGCAAACCCGCTATCCCACTCCCCTTACCATGCTTTAGTGAGTGTGCTCCCCCAAGCACAAACACACTCCGGCCTCCCTGCCCTAGCATCCCTCTACACTGGGGTATCAAGCCTTCATAGGACCAAGGGCCTCCCCTCCCATTGATGCCAGATAAGGCCCCTTCAGCTCCTTCAGTCCTTCCCATAACTTTTCCATTGGGGTCCTTGTGCTCAGTCAGATGGTTGGCTGTGAGCATTTGCATCTGCATTGGTCAAGATCTGGCAGAGCCTCTCAGGAAACAACTGTAACAGGCTCCTGTCAGAAAGTACTTCTTGGACAGCACGGTCGGTCTCCATATTGTCACCAGGACACCGCTAGAGAGGCCCAGGTAGACAGATTCAATCCGAGGCTACCATCGCTCAGGTGGATCCGCCAGGCTCTTCGCCACCAGCCAGGGCCAGGGCAATGGCTCTGCGGGATTTCTCCACACCCTCCCGCCTTGCATCAAGGCAGCTGGGAGCAGCCTGCCCAGTGGTCCCTTACAGTGGTGGTCACAGTCGGTCTCCATATTGCCACCAGGACACCTCTAGAGAGGCCCAGGTAGACAGACTCAATCAGGGGCTACCATCGCTCTGGAGGATCCGCCAGGCTCTCCCCACTAACCAGGGCAAGGGCGGCGGCTTGTGGGACATCTCCACGCCCTCCGGCCTTGCACCAACTCGGTTGGGAACCACCTTCCCTGAGGTCCCCTCAGCACTCGCAGAGGCAGTCTCTATCTTGCAGCATAGTCTCTAGTAGAGAAACAACAGGTGGGCCCAGCCTCACGGGAAGTTCAAACACCAGCCAGTAACAACAAGGACAACTAAGGCCAGAGATAACCAGATAGTAAAAGGAAAACGTAGAAATGTTACTAACAGAAATCAAGGCAGCATGAGAGCATCTGAACCCAGTTCACTGACAACAGGAAGCCCTGGACACCCCAACACACCAGAAAAACAAGATTTGGATCTAAAATCACTGGTCAGGATGCTGGTAGCAGAACACATAGATAAATCTCTTAAAGAAATACAGGAGAAAATGGATCAAAAGTTATAAGCCTTTACAAGGCAAACATAAAAATCACTTAAAGAAATTCAGGAGAATATGGATCAAAAAACAGAAGCCAATAAAGAGGAAATACTTAAAGAAATATAGAAGAACATGGGTCAACAAGTAGAAGCTATGACAGAGGAAACACAAAAATCTCTTAAAGAATTACAGAAAACACAATCAAGCAAGCGAAAGATCTGAGCATATCCAACTAGGTTCTAAAAACAGAAGTAGAAACAACTAAGAAATTGCAAAGGGAGACAACATTGGAGGTAGAAAACCTTGGGAAGAAATCAGGGGCCATAGATGCAAATATCAACAACAGAATACAAGAAATAGAAGAAAGAATCTCAGATGCCGAAGATACCATAGGAACCATTGATTCAACAGTCAAAGAAAATATTAAATGCAAAAAGGTTGTAACCCAAAACATCCAGGAAATCAAGGACACAATGAGAAGACCAAACCTAAGGATTATAGGTATAGATGAGAATGAAGATTTACAAGTTAAAGGACCAGCAAATATCTTCTACAAAATTATGGAAGAAAACTTCCCCAACCTAAAGAGGGAGATGCCCATGAATATACAAGAAGCCTACAGAACTTCAAACTGACTGGACCAGAACATGAAAACATCCCATCACATAATAATCAAAACCCCAAATGTACTAAACAAAGAAAGAATATTAAAGGCAGTAAGAGAAAAAGGTCAAGTAACATATAAAGGAAGACCTATCAGAATTGCACCATACTTCTCACCTGAGACCATGAAAGCTAGAAGATCCTGGGCAGATATCATGCAAACTCTAAGAGAACACAAATTTCAGCCAAAACTACTTTATCCAGCAAAACTCTCAATCGCCATAGATGGAGACACCAAGATATTCCATGACAAAAACCAAATTTGCACGATATCTTTCCACAAACTCAGCCCTACAAAGGATAATAGGGAGAAAACACCAACACAAGGAAGGAAACTACACCACTATCACTAACCCTATCAAAAAATGGGGTACAGAGCTAAACAAAGAATTTTCACCAGAAGAAATTCGGATGGCCGAGAAACACCTTAAGAGATGTTCAACTTCATTAGTCATCAGGAAAATGCAAATCAAAACAACCCTGAGATTCCACCTCACACCAGTCAGAATGGCTAAGATTAAAAACTCAAGAGACAACAAATGCTGGCGAGGATGTGGAGAAAGAGGAACACTCCTCCACTGTTGGTGGGATTGCAAAATGGTAAAACCGCTCTGGAAATCAGTTTGGCGGTTCCTCAGAAAATTGGGCATGTCACTTCCAGAGGACCCTGGCATACCACTCCTGGGCATATACCCAGAGGATTCCCCTGCATACAATAAAGACACATGCTCCACTACGTGTATAGCAGCCTTGTTTATAATAGCCAGAAATTGGAAGGAGCCCAAATATCCCTCAAAGGAGGAATGGATACAGAAAATGTGGTATATTTATACAATGGAATACTACTCAGCAATTAAAAATAATGAATTCATACAAGTTGTAGGTAAATGGTTAGATCTGGAAAATATCATCCTAAGTGAGCTAACCCAATCACAAAAGAATACACATGAAATGCAATCACTGATAAGTGAATATTAATGAGTCCAGAAGCCCTGAATACTCAAGGCACAATTAGCAAGTCAAATGACTCCCAAGAAGAAGAAAGGAGAGAACCCGGAGCCTGAAAAGATTGGATCCAGTTTTGTAGGAGAGTACCAGAACAGGGAAATGGTGGTGGTGGGGGGTGATTGGGGAATAGTTGGGGGGGGAGAGGACATATGGGACATATGGTGGGGGGGAACTGGGAAAGAGGAAAGCCTTTGTAATCTTTGGAATGTAAAACAGAGTATAGAATAAAAAAATTATATATATAAAAAGAAAGTACTTCTTGGCATCCATAATAGTGTCTACACTATTTGGTGTAGACATGTTTGGTGTCTACATGTGGGATAGATCCCCAGGTGGGGTAGTCTCTAGATGGCCTTTCCTTTAGTCTCTGCTCATGGGTATTCCAAACTCTTTGCCTAATATTTACTTATCAGTGAGTACATATCATGTGTGTTATTTTATGACTGAGTTACCTCACTCAGGATATTTTCTAGATCCATTCATTTGCCTGCAAATTTCATGAAGTCATTGTTTTTAACAGCTGAATAGTATTCCATTGTATAAATGTACCACATTTTCTTATCCATTCCTCTGTTGAGGAACATCTAGGTTGTTTCCAGCTTCTGGCTATTATAAATATGGCTGCTATGAACATAGTGGACCATGCGTTCTTATTACATGTTGGAGCATCTTCTGGGTATATGCCCAGGAGTGGTATAGCTGTGTTCTTGGATAATACTATGTTTAATTTTCTGAGGAACTACCAGACTCATTTCCAAGAAGTAGATGTTGAGGGAATACCTGGAGCTAGTTAGGTCCATCCCTGGTCCTGGTAGTTGGAGGAGGGGAGTCTCAAGTCCAGGGAAAACAGGGAGGGAGACTCCATCTTTCGGAGTAAGTGCAATAGGCAGTTGGGGAAACAGACTTGATTTGTAGTATTTATCTCAAGTCCATTTGACCCATGAGAGGTGGATTCAAGTCCATTTCTGAAGCTTACAAGAATTTTTTAGGTTTACCAAAAGAGATACAAAAGGCATGTGTTACCATTGTTTATAATTTATACTGAATGCATATTGTAGACAAGGCAATAGACTCACAACTTTGAGTCATGGTAAAAGCTTGTCGGCTTGAAATGATTTTGGGTTAAAAGCATGAACATTCTTTCCTCTATCCAGAAGACCAGGTGTGTGCAGCTTAGACAGATGTTTTTAGCAAATGCGAAGCACTTTTAAGTCTATACTTAAAGGACAACCAAAAGAATTTTGACTATGATAATACTTGTCAGTGTTTACCAGAGCTAGATTAATAACTAATCAGAAGCACATTGATTAATTTTTTTTAAAAAAAAACCTTTTGAAGTCCTAATATAACAATAGCTTAGAGAGGGAAAGAAATCTGAAACCTTTATTTTTATTTTTATATACCTTACGTCACTTTCCTATTGCTTTTGCAAGTTACATTTAAACACCTTAAAACACCTTCTTAGACCCTCACAACTTAAGCTTTCAAGTCCTCAACCTTTACAACTTGCATTTACACATCTTAAAACATTTTCTTAGCCCCTCACAGCTAAACTTTCATATTTCTATACATTACATAAATTTTACACCTTGTTTCTATCCAGTCCTTTGCCATGAGACACAGTGGGTGATTACTGAGCCCAGTTACTGTAAAGGAAGCTCCTTTAAATAAAGAAATACTGACAAGTCACATTGAAATCCATTTTGTGAGTTTATCTCCTTTTAAAATCTGATAGGAGGGTAAACTGTGTCGGGGCCTAATAGTAGCTCTAAGAAAGTGAGGCTTGTGTCCTGATTTTTACACATGAAGAGACCCAAGAAGGCAGCTGAAGCTGTTAAACTGACAAATCTACTACTGGCTTAGTTGTCAAGGCCACCAGAGATCTGAGAAGGATAAATTTCACTTGAATTCGCAGGAACTGCAGAACAAGCAGCTTCCAAATCTATTAAAAATGATAGAGACTTACTGGCTACCTGGACAGTCACCCTAGGTTCCTCCATGGCCAGTGAGGGCAGAGGTCCAAGGCAGTGTCAGTCTTTGGCCACCATGCCCAGAAGATCTAACAGTCCAGACTTTCCCATGGATTAAGGACTTGGTTTCCTTAGTCTACTTGTCTAGACAAGGGAAGGAAATCAGCTCTCTAGTGTCCCTCCTGTCCACAGTTTGGATGGGGTCCTGGCAGCAGGTGAGGTGAAGAGAAGTTTTTCATCCAGCAGCTGCCTTTGCCACCTTTAAAGCAAGAGCTCCGGGCTCTTCTGTTCCCCACCATCTCTTCGGAGGAGATCTTAGGTGTGCTTCTCTGAGCACTTCTCTCCACTCTGAAAAGCTGGTGTTTTTTATTGTTTTGTTTTGTTTTGTTTTGGTTTTTAATTTTTTTGGGGGGGGGTTGGTTTGGTTTGGTTAATAAAACATTTTAAATGCCTTTATTTAGCAGATCTCTGAAGAGTTCGAGGACCACTATCTATTAAGTCTATCTATACCAGTTAAATAGTACATGTTTCTACTTTCTTGGTTTAGGCTTAACTTTGAAAACATATACAGGAAGCTACATAAACCTTACTTCTCCAGTTAATTGGATTAATACTTTGCATGGCTACAAGTACAGTTCTGAGTGCATTAAAAAATTTGATCATTTATGAGATGACTGTTAACTTGCATGTCTTTAACAGTTTGCAATGAATTTGTAGTTTTCATAAGAGTAGGACTTTACTCTCTATCCTTGTTAGATTTGGCTTTAAAATGACAATTGTTTTAATTGAACCTCTTCTAGTATTAAAATATAAATTCTCATCATAAATACAGTCTATAGAGATACTACTGGTGACTTTACTGAACCCTCTATAGTGCATCAGTAGGAATATTGCAGGTTTTTGTATGCTTTAGTTTATCCAAATATCTAAAGCTTAAAGTAAGCAAAGACAAGGAAGCCAAATATTACTGTGAGTCTGAGTAGACCTTGGGAATTTATAAATCTTGATTATCAAATATATCTTTTTTTATCAAACATAGGTTGTTACTTATCTAAATTATTTTAGCATCTTGGTATTAGCCAGTTAGCAAGCACATCAATAGTTAGATATATATCTTAAATCAGCTTTTCTTTAGTCTGGGTAGACCTTTATAACCTTAAATTTTATCACAAGCTAGAGTATATTGCAAACCAGAGTTGAATCACATATATAGTGTATTGTAGCAAATATAACCTTAAATTTTATCATCATACAAAAATCTATACCAGTCCAAACTATCTGAGATTTATTGGTGCTTCCTTAGTCTGTAAGAGGATACAGTGATGCACAGATTGCTCATTAGTACCAGGAACTTTACCGTTGTTGCTTTATACCATGTGGTCATCTTAGGATAGTGAAGTCACATGGCATGCATTCTTTAACTACAGTTAACCATGTGGCTGCTTATATTCTGATGAAGTCATTGGCCACGGGCGAAAGGCACTATTTAAAAACATCTACTATTTAAATGAGAGTTGACTTCAAGTTACATACACATATAAACACAAAGCTTAACTCAAGTTACATACACACACAAGTAGAGTTCAGTCGATGAGATACATACATGCACCCCTTGTATAAATTTTAATTATAAGCCTTTTTGTGTCAAATTTAAAGCCAGACTTTGTTACAGATTTTATAGATTTTAAACCATACTCAATTAGAAAGACATGAATCCTGAGATAAGAGTTTACAGCATAGTCTTATGGTGGGTGGGAACTGGGAAAGGGGAAAGCCTTTTGAATGTAAACATAGAACATAGAAAATAAAAATTAAAAAAAAAAAAAAGAGATTGTTTGAGAGTAGAGAACAGAAAAATCACAGAGATAAAAGATCTAAGGATGGAAAGTTGTATATCCATAGAGATAAGAGACTTTAGGACCATTTGTAAGTGTGGCTGCAGAAGTTGTTACAAACTATTAGAGTTTGGAAATCAAGTATGCCAGTTATTTTGGCCATTGAACTGAGGCACTGCAGACTAGAGCCAGAGAGAGCCAGGAGAGAGCAGGAGAAAAGACAAAAATTCCCAAGGATGCAGCAGATCCGAGGCACAGCAGGGTGCAGGAGCCAGAGAAGCACATAGGTATGTGCTCATGTGTAGGGCACAGCAGGCCAGAGGGAAGCAACAGCTGAAGAATTAGACTGTAGGATTTGGAATCAAAATTTGTGGGTGTTAAAAGACAGCAGAAAACAAATGATCAGTACATATCTTAGGAGAGTCTGATCAGCAGCTTGGCTTAGGGTAGATGCTGCAGGGGAAACAGGTGCATACTGGGCATGTGCACAGTACAGATGGCAGCTGGCCTTCTTTGCTTTGTGGCTTTTCTGCTAGGTCAGGCTCAGACTACCACTTTACAAAAACTTACAAATCTACCATCTCTAGCTTTAAGGAAGGAAATTTATACAGTGATGTGTGTGTGTGTGTGTGTGCATGCGCACACACGCACAAACGCACACATGCGAGACCAAACAAAACCAAATAAGGGCTAGGAACAAAGGAAAAAGAACTAGGGAATGAAGAATCCCTTTCTGTCCTATTTCTTCCCCTCCCCTGGCCCCTTCTCTTGGTTAGCTACATTTGAGTTGATTATCCAAAGGGTATTGAGGTCAGATTTGATTGCAAAAATAAATTTGGAACCCTCATTTCCATGGGTGAGGAAGAGGGAAAGATCCAAGGCATAAAGCCCCAGGTGTGGTCAAGATTCAGGGAGAACAAACAAGGCAGGCACAGTCTGTGATCACCTTGTTCAACACCTGGTACCAACACATATGAAGCCCAAACGTGAAAACCCAAGCCCAAAAACAAAGCCTCGCTGAAGGGAAACAGTCAGAGACAGGGTTAGCAAAAAGATTCAACCATAGCCTTAAAGGCCATGACTCGGGTACCTCTGTCTCCAAGACCACCAGAGGGATGCCAGATACCCACCAGTCACTCCCTCGGACTCACGGAAGTGTTTACACAAATCACAGGGAAAACTTATAATTGCTCCTCTTGGATGGGTTGCCTAGCGGTTGTTGAGCCAGAAAGTGAGTCTGTTGCAGGTGGATTGGAGATGAGGGATAGGGTTCTAGTGGGTAGCATGCAGGAACCAGGACATCCTCCTGGGTCTCAGGCGCCAATGTTAGGGTTTAGGGGGCAGATAACCTTTGCAGATTGGAGCCAAGAAATGCCACAGAAATCATACCATGCAATAGATCTAATGTGTGCACGCAAGTGCTCAGGAGAGAGAAAGAGAGAGACAGAGAGAGAGAGAGAGAGAGAGAGAGAGAGAGAGAGAGAGAGAGAAAGAGAAGAGTGGCACTGAAACATAGTAGGGCTACTCCAGCTAGAGCTCTTCAGCCTATATTACACAGTGCTGAAAAAAAAAAGTTTTAAGGATTTTTTTCCTATAAAAAGTGACGATGTTTGGGACATAGATATACTAACCTAATATAGAATAGCTACATGTGCTAAAGCACCCCTTTCCATCATTATACCTGGTTTTAGTGTTTTGTTTTGTTTTTTAAATCTCCATCATTATACCTGGTTTTAGTGTTTTGTTTTGTTTTTTAAATCAGGAAAAAATAATTTTTAAACTATCATTTAAACTATTTTAAAGAAAGTGTCTTAGCATCGCACTATGGTGCTGTGAAATGACTGTGTCCATCCTCAGTCAAGCCCTTCCTTGCCTTTTTCAGTCTTAATACCACTAATTCTCACTTTCTGCCTCTATGGCTTTTCCTATTCTGGGTATTCCCTGCAAACTGTCATTTTAAGAAAATAAAACACAAGAAACAGCACAATCATCGTTTGTGTTCTGGTTTCCTTTCTGTTGCTGTGATAAAAAGGTTTGGACCAAAAGCAACTTGGAGGAAGAGTGGGTGTGTCGTAGCTCACAGGCGACAGACCATCGCTGTGGAAGGCCAGGGCAAGAGAAAGGAAATCCACTTTACTGCTTTGTTTATACAGCTCTGAAAAACTCATTCAGAAAATGGTACCTCTCACAGTGGGCAGGGCTTTTCTGCATCAATCAATAACAAAGACTGCCTCCTCCCCCCCACACACACACCCATGGTTTAATCTGGGCAATTCCTCAGTTGAGACCTCCTCAGGTGACTCACGGCTGTGTCTGACTGACTGTTAAAGTGACCAGGACAGTGTGTAAACTTAACTCACAATATACCTCAAGTATTTTCCCACACAATCTTTGTAACCTCCACGGTAAAGATGCCTATTTTCCTATTGAAAAAGCACCAGAATGACTGGTTTCCTTCTCAGATGCTGTTGCAAAATTTCTTTGTTATTCCATTGGTTTTAGCATTATGGCCTGGCAAGGGACATCTTCATGTATGTAGCGTCTCTCAAAGGAATCATTACTTCCTTGAGTCTACATGCAAAACTTACATGAAAAAAAAACAATGATAATAATTTCTAGCAGGGTTATATTAATATTCCACTTCTGAGCATATGTGGAGAACTTTTGTTACAATGATGATATTGTGAGCAGTGGATATAATATGTGTATATAATATATACTTTATGTATACATTCATATATAATATATATTTTAGGAGTGCCTTGGGTTGTGACACTTAACTTGGTGAAATGAAAAGATGTTTTCAGTCCTTCTGTTCTCTCACTCCTGGCAGAGTGATTTTTCTCTGGGAAAAAAAACCCTCGTATACCAAGCCAGATTACATTTCCAATTTATCGCTCCCGTGGAAGTGGCTGCAGGATAAGAACAAATACAGTCTGTGTTCAATCTATTCAATTAGAATGGAACAAGAAATTTATTTCAGCACATACAAATCAGCAAATCCCATCCTGGTTGAATCCCATTTAGCATTTACGTAGGCTTAATTAAATCACCAATGGGGTTTTCTTACAAGGAGAATGGCCTTCAGGAATGTGCTTGCTAAATACTTCTTAGCAAGGCCTGTGGGGAGTAAACAAGGAGGTCGGCTTGCAGAGTTCCTCGAATCCCTCCAACTTCCAGATCTCTCTGACTGTGAACTTGCAGGAGCTGGTAAACAAATGAGGGGCCAGGAGGGGTGGGGAAGGCCAGTGGAGCAGGGCACTGTGCTATTTGGCTCATAAAATCTGACTTCCTGGGCTGTGCCTAGGTCCATATACCTTTAGGAGAAAGTGTATTTTCTCACAAAGGGCAGAAGTTTTTGTTGCAAACAGCATAGCCATCATGAACATTGAGAACCAGCCAGTGGGAAGAAAAAGAGGGAAGATATTATCAATTATCCTTGTGAAAAAAAAAATCAGTGCTTGTTCAGTTTTCCAAGCCCACCCTCCAGATTTCTCCTCTTCCCCCTCCCTCCCTCCCTCCCTCCCCCTCCCTCCTCCCTGTTCTACCAGCCTTCTTTTCAGCAGCATCTGCTTCCTTCATTACCTGCCTCAGCCAGATAAACTGCCTTTCAGCTGTCCTATGAGTTTCATATTATGTGACAGGAGGCCCCTTTAAAAGATCAATATCTTGTTCATTCTCTCTGACTCCCACTCTGTCTGTTTATATCTCTCTCATGTCCTCACTCTAACATAGCCTATTGCTCCCCCCCTCCGCCAATAAACCTCTTGTGCTAGATCTGTTGCAAAGTGTGATCTCTTGGTAGTACACTTTGGCCCTGGCCCTGGCCCTGACAAAGGTATCCCACTGCCTTTCCTTCCTTCCTCTCTTTTCCTCTCTTTCCTCCTCTCCCGCACTCTCCCCTTCTGCATCTCTCCCATCTCCATTCCTCTCCCATGTTTCCCACCCCCTCTACCACGCCATGTCCAGTTACCCAAGTATTGTAGTATACTGGAAACCTCAGGCTGCTTGTGGACCTAGCCTTTCCTCTGCTGAGCAGCTGAACATTCTCTCTCTCTCTCTCTCTCTCTCTCTCTCTCTCTCTCTCTCTCCCTCCCCCCCTCTCTCTCTCTCTCTCTCTCTCTCTCTCTCTCTCTCTCTCTCTCTCTCTCTCAGGCTTTTCCCATGTCAACTCATTTGATCACATTCAAGGAGGAAATGACCATTCTACAATGGAAGGAAATAGATCAGAACATGGGAACTAAATCTAGATCCGTCCACCTGGTTTCTGAGTTCCAGCATTTTCAAATTATTATTGACTGAGGTTAGCTTCCCTAGAAGAACCCATCCCATCAAGGGAGGAGGAACTGCAATAGCAGGCAATGCTACAGTCTCCAACTAATATCGTGTTTCTGTACTTTTTTACTTGGATATTTGATTTATTTACATTTTAAATGTTATCCCCTTTCCCAGTTTCCCCTCTGCAAACCCCCATCCCATCCCCCCTTACCCTGCTTCTATTAGGGTGCTCTCCCACCCACCTACCCTCTCCTGCCTCCCTGTCCTAGCATTCCTCTACACTGGGGTATGAAGCCTTCATAGGTCCAAGGGCATCTCTTCCCATTGATGCCAGATAAGGCCCCTTTAGCTCCTTCAGTCCTTCCCCTAACTCCTCCATTGGGGTTCTTGTGCTCAGTCCAATGGTTGGTTGTGAGCCTCTGCATCTGTATTGGTTAGGCTCTGGCAGCGCTTCTCAGGAGACAGCTGTATCAGGCTCCTATCAGCAAGCACTTCTTGGCATCCACAATAGTGCCTGAGTTTGGTATCTACTTGTGGGATGGATCCCCAGGTGGGGAAGTCTCTGGATGGTCTTTCCTTCAGACTCTGTTTCACTTTTTGTCCTTGTATTTTCTTTAGACAGGAGCAATTCTGGGTAAAATTTTGGAGATGGGTGGGTGGCCCCATCCCTCAAACTGGGGGAGGGGCATGCCTAAACTCTAGATACAGTTTCACAGGTTCTTCCTCTCTTTTGTGGGGTATTGCAGCTAATGTCATTCCTGTGGGGTCCTAGGAGGCTCTTGCCTTCCTGACATCTGGGACTTTCTGGTTGCTACCCCTAGTTCTCCACCTCCTATTGCTAAACAACTCTGTTCAATTTCCTGACCCTCTGTACATCTCCTCCATTTCCTCTCATACCTGATTCTTCTCTCCTCCCTCTTCTCTTCCTCCCAAGTCCCTCCCACCCTCTCCTTCCCTTGATTATTTGTTCCTTCTAAGTAGAACTGAAGCATCCACTCTTTGGTCTTCCTTCTTCTTAGGCTTCATGTGGTCTGTGAGTTGTATCATGGGTATTCCATGCTTTTTACCTAATATCCACATACCATGTGTGTTCATTTGTGACTGAGTTACTTCACTCCCGGTGATATTTTCTAGATCCATCCATTTGCCTGTGAATTTCATGAACTCATTGTTTTTAATAGCTGAACAGTATTCCATTGTGTAAATGTACTACATTTTCTGTATCCATTCCTCTGTTGAGGGACATCTGGGTTGTTTCCAGCTTCTGGCTATTATAAATATGGCTGCTATGAACATGCCCAGGAGTGGTATAGCTGGATCCTCAGGTAGTACTATGTCCAGTTTTCTGAGGAACTGCCAGACTGATTTCCAAAGTCGTTGTACCAGCTTGCAATCCTACCAGCAATGGAAGAGTGTTCCTCTTTATTCACATCCTCTCCAGCATTTGTTGTCCTCTGAGTTTTTGATCCTAGACATTCTGACTGGTGTGAGATGGAATCTCAGGGTCGTTTTGATTTGCATTTTCCTGATGACTAAGGATGTTGAACATTTCTTTAGGTGCTTCTTGGCCATTTGAGTTTCCTCAGCTGAGAATTCTCTGTTTAGCTCTGTTCCTCATTTTTAATCGGGTTATTTGGTTCTCTGGAGTCTCACTTCTTGAGTTCTTTATATATGCTTTATATATAGGCTTTATATTAGCCCTCTATTGGATTTAGGATTGGTAAAGATCTTTTCCCAATCTGATGGTTGTCCTTTTGTCCTATTGACAGTGTCCTTTGCCTTACAAAAGAAACTAAAGCCATCTAGTGGGGGAAAAGATAATATTTTCAACAAATGGTGCTGTTTCAACTGGTGGTCAACATGTAAAAGAATGCAAATTGATCCATTCTTACTCCCTGTACAAAGCTCAAGTTCAAGTGGATCAAGGACCTCCACATAACACCAGATATACACTGAATCTAATAGAAGAAAAAGTGGGGAAAAGCCTTGGACACATGGGAACAGGGGAAATTTTTCTGAACAGAACACCAATGGCTTATACTTTAAGATCAAGAATCAACAAATGGGACCTCATAAAATTGCAATACTTTTGTAAGACAAAGGACACTGCTTCTGTATTTTAAAGTCTTTAGAAAAATCTTGCAATTATTAGTTCCAGAGTACCTTTTAGCAGATTGGAAAATGTCACAAAAGAGGAGTTTTAAAGATGTAGTTCCCTTTTCAGTGTTGAAGATTAAACCCAGCGATTTGAAAGTGTTTGGCATGTGCCCTAGAACTGACCTATATCCACACTTTCTTTCTTTCTTTCTTTTTTATTTTATTTTATTTTAATTTTTTTGAACAAGGAAATAGAAACATTTTATGATAGAATTGAAGATTTATGTGGAAAATATTTCTGATAAAATTGTAGAAAATGAAGAAAAGCATGTTAAAGATAAGAAAGATAATTGAAGATTATCATGGAGATTTTTAAATAGATATAATAATGGTAGGCATAAAATATTCTTAAGTTGATTAAAAGTGGAATTATAAACATTTTCTGATAAAGTTGAAGATTTACATGGAAAATATTTCTGATAAAATTGAAGAAATATATAGAAAAACATTAAAATTGAAGATTATCATGGAAAGTTATACAGATAAAATGGTAGACATAAAAATCTTTCTAAATTAATTGCAGGTGGAATTAAAAATATTTTGTAACATAATCAGAGATTTACATGGAAAAATTTCTAATAAAATAGAAGAAACCTAGAAAAACATGTTAAAATTGAAGATTATCATGAAAAATAATGCAGATAAAATGGTAGATATAAAAACATTACTAAATTAATTGAAAGAGTAATTACAAACATTTTCTGATAAAATTGAAGATTTAAATGAAAAACATTTCTGTTAGTCTATGTCTTTTTATTGGGAAATTGAGTCCATTGATGTTAAGAGATATTAAGGAATAGTGATTTTTGCTTCCTGTTATTTTTCATGTTATTTTTATGTTTGTGTGATTATTTTCTTTTGGGTTTGTTGGAAGATTACTTTCTTGCATTTTCTAGGGTATAATTTCCCTCCTTGTGTTGGCATTTTCCATTTATTATCCTTTGTAGGGCTGGATTTGTGGGAAGATTTTGTGTAAATTTGATTTTATCATGGAATATCTTGGTTTCTCCATCTATGGTTATTGAGAGTTTTTTTGGGCATAGTAGTCTGGGCTGGCATTTGTGTTCTCTTAGGGTCTGTATGAGATCTGCTCAGGATCTTCTAGCTTTCATCGTCTCTGGTGAGAAGTATGGTACAATTCTGATGGTCTGCCTTTATAAGTTACTTGCCCTTTTCCCCTTACTGCTTTTAATATTCTTTCTTTGTTTAGTGCATTTGGTGTTTTGATTATTATGTGCCAGAACTTTCTGTTCTGGTCCAGGCTGTTTGGAGTTCTGTAGGCTTCTTGTATGTTCATGGGCATCTCTTTCTCCTGAATTCTTTCCAAGGCTTTCTGTCTCCAGAAATGTTTCACTTTGTGATTTCTTTATTGTTTCTACTTCTACTTTTAGATCCTGGATGGTTTTGTTCAGTTCCTTCACTTGTTGGTGTGTGTTTTCCTGTAATTCTTTAAGGTATTTTTGTGTTTCCTCTTTAAGGGCTTCTGCCTGTTGACCCATGTTCTTCTGTATTTCTTTAAGGGATTTTTGTGTTTCCTCTTTAAAGGCTTTTACTTGCTGATCCATGTTCTTCTGTATTTCTTTAAGGGAGTCATTTAAGTCCTCCTTGAAGCCCTCTATCAGCATCATGAGATATGATTTTAAATCCAACTCTTGCTTTTCTGGTGTGTTGGGGTATCCAGGACTTGCTGTGATGGGAGAACTGGGTTCTGATGTTGCCAGGTAGCCTTGGTTTTTGTTGATAGGGCTCTTGTGCTTGCCTCTTGCCATCTGGTGATCTCTGGTGCTACTTGGTCTTGCTGTCTCTGGCTGGTGCTTGTCCCTCCTGTGGGCCTGTAAGCCTGTGTCCATACTCTTGGGAGACCAACTCTCTTCTGGCAGGGTCTGTACACAGAATGCTGTGGAGCCACCTGGCTCCCTGGTGCAAATGGCGGCAGGAAGATTTCTGTCCCAGCTGCTCCACTTATGTCCTGTGTGCTCCTAGCTGTTCCCCTCCAGAGAGAAGGTGGAGATCTCATCTCTGCGTGAAGCTTCACACTTTTAATACTCTTGTTTTCTTTTGTTCTCGCTCTCCTTTTCTTTTTTCTTTTCTTCTCTTTTTTCTTTTTCTTTTCTTTTCTTTCTTTCTTTTTTTTTTTTTTTGAGACAAGGTCTAGAAAAGCTGTTCAGGTGTGCCTAGTGTTAGCATTCCTTCTAGACCCCACCCCACAATTACCTGGCAACAGCCAGTTATGCCTGGCTTACTACAAAAGGAGCTGTTTGCCCCTTCTTCTTTCTCTTGCTCCCTCTCCCCCCTCATGTGTTTCTCTCTCTCTCTCTCTCTCTCTCTCTCTCTCTCTCTCTCTCTCTCTCTCTCTTTCCTTCCTTCCTATGCCCTAAACTCTATTCCATACTATACCAGTTGTATGGCTGGTACCTCAGGGGAAGGGCTGTTTCAGCATGGGCCTGTTGAAGCACCCCCTTCCACCTCACCATACCTGACTCTACAAAGCACATCCTTGGTTCTCTTTCTTTTTTATAAAACACAAGACCTTGAACTCACATTGTAGCCAAGGAAGGCTTGGAGTTCATAAACTTCCTGTTTCAGCCTCCCAAACAGCTAAGCCTGTCATTGCACCTGGCTGAAATCTCACCTTCCAAGGTTTTGCTCTTATTTGTTTTCCTATTGAATTCCTGGTTCCAAGAATATTGAGGTCTGTTCCAGGAAGTACTAAAAATAAGTTCCTTCCTATAAAATCTGGTAGGACCTTGGAACCAGCTGGTTCATGCCTCTCTGTGTAGAGTGGAGGACCCTGGGAAGGATGGCAATATCCACAGAGCTGGAGATGGCATGGGGTCATGTTACCTTCATCCTTTACTTTCTCCAGGAGAGCAATATTATTTATCCTATTTGAAAGACAAGAGATGGCATTCCTCCAGGCTGATGATGAGTTCAGTCTCCAGTGATGTTTATTTACAAAGATGCTAACTGTCTGCATGCCTCTGCAGACCTCAGGTGGTGGGGATGCAGTAGTTTAATAGCCTCGTTGAATATGAAGACATGTGAATTGGGAAGCAGCTGAGGGTAATAGAAAAATAAAATTGAAAGTTGCAGGCTGGAGTCGTGGTCCTGGTCTTACATTTGCCAGTTGTTGGATGTTGAGGGACAATATCATCAGTCTGTGTGGTCTACCTATCTAGTCCCTAGTATTCAAGGCAGAATGCCACATGTACATGTATACTCAAGCAGAATTCAGATGTTTAAATGCTTTCCAAAGCTCTAAGATACTCTTCTGACAGTTTTGTGCATGTATGCACTGTATCGTGATTATGTTCACTGCTATTAAGGAGTAATATCCCTCTTTCTTCCTCTTTGAACCCCCTTTCTATCCCAAATAGTCCTCTAGTGACTATGCCTTTGGAGAAAATGGTATCCCCTCCCGTGGTAGCATGCAGTCAAGAGCTCTTATGAATAGATGGGGTCCTCAGGGCACTTCTGTATCCATGACAGAATGTTAAAGGGCTCTATATTGTGTTGCTTTCCATTAGTCTTTTTTGTTTGTGGTTTCTTTTGTGTTTGAAATTACTGGGCCACGTCTGGATGGCCACATTTCACGGCATTTCTCCCATCTTCCTACTCCTATAATCTTTCTGCCTCCTCTTCTTGGAGAGGTGGTACAGACTTCGTATTCCCCTGTCAATCAACGCAACTCAGAGCTCTCTGAGTCTCAGGAGGAGCATTTCTTTTATCAGATTAGCCTGTGAGCATGTCAGTGTGGAGCATTTTCTTGATTACTACTTGAGGAAGAATGGCCCAACTCATTGTGAGTGGTGTCATCCCTGAGCAAATGGACTTGTGTGGGGCCGCAGACCATAACAGAAAACTTGGTAAGATTGAGTGGGTTGGAAGCTCCAGAACCTCTGAGAGAGAACCACTTGAGAGGAAGGTAGGAACTTCATATGCTTCTGACTAGGCCCCTGTTGCATGACTACAGCACCCCACTGAGAGGATCATGACAACCAGTCACATAGGGGCAGTGCCCCAAGTCCCTCCACATGCAGATGAGGCATTTCCTAACATCTCAGTCCAAGCCGATAAAAAGCATCTGCTGCCAGACCCCAACTCACCCCAAAATGTATATAAGATATTATCTAGAAGGAATATAGGTGTGAGAATTACTTCATCACAGATCACCTGAGAGCTTTTCTCCTACAAGAGCTATAACACTTCCTGGGGAAGAGAACACTCCCGAAGCTTTCACCTCTAGAAGCTCTGCTGCACTTTGCCTGCTACCCAACCCCCGTCCCAGGCTCTGTGCAGTGCAGAGTCTAGTCTAGCTATTTCACCAACTTCGGAGCAGTGGGCTGCAGGCTGAGGCTGCACTTCCCTCTCCTTGCTCACACCCTCTCCCCTTTGCTTGACTGCTCTCACTGGGCCAGAGATCTCCTAGGAGGTCTGGCAGGCTCCAGCTAGTTAAGGAAGCTGGATCAAAGTCTGGGAGTAAGCCTGACAGCAGCATTCCACCACAGTCTCTGCTTCAGTTTCCACGTGAACTGCTGCCCTGACTTACTTTAAAGATGGACTCTGACATAGAAGTGATGGACTCTAACTTCAAAGTGTAACTAACCAAATACACTTTTCCTCCCCCAAGTTGTTTGTCATGGTGTTTATCACAGCAACAGAGAACAAACACTAGAACACTCACCAAACATTTCTTTTTTTAAAAAAAAGTCACTGAACAATTAACACCACATTCTCTACTATCCAACTGCCTGGCTTTTACCTTCATGCTATATCTGTGGTTCTAGAAAATAATTTGCCACTGCTGAGCTCCTCTTTTATCATGCAAAGGACAGAACCTATGCCAAGCACTCAAGAAGACTGCATGAGAGAAAGCACCTGCATTTGGTAGCTGTTTAGACAACCCTATCATTTGTTCTGTGTTGTTTGTATAGTCATATGTTAGAGAATAGAATTTCAGCCAACATAAGACCACACACACTGCAGGGGTCTCATAAGATGTATCTCCCACTGAAGCTGTAGCCGTCTTCATAAGTATAAACATACTCTGTGCTGTTGGCAAACTAAAAAAGCCACCTCATAAATACTTCTTGTACATAAATGAGGAGAGGTAAGAAGGGCCACAGAGAGGCAACTGAGATGGAACTGAACATTCTTCCATGAACATCACATATGAGGGACCATTCTGAGTTGTATATGTATTGGGAAACCTGCCTCTGCCACCCTAGAAATACATCCAGGATAAGAAGGTCAGGAAAGGCAATGGCTCTTCTTGTTTTGTGCCCTCCATTCTCTCTTTGTTTTTCCTTCCTCCCTTGGTCTGGACTTCAGATGGCAAATCTCACTTTCAGCTTTTACTCTGGATGGCTACATTCCACATGGGCTGCCACTCCCTAAGCAATCTGTCTGGCCTCTCTGGTACAGGTTGAATATAGTAAGAAGTTTTAACACTTTCATTTGGCTGAGAAGCAGCACCTGCCCTATTTAATTTTTAATTAACTAATTAATTCTCCTATAACTCCAGGTTCAGAGTATAGTACTGAGTATGCAGTTACACTCTCTGTATGTGAGGTGTTCCCACAGGTATGTGTGTTTGAATAGGCATAGACACACTGGTGAGTAGGTGTGTGTGTGTGTGTGTGTGTGTGTGTGTGTGTGTGTACAAGTAAACCTGATATTTGGTATCTTTCCCCATTATTCCCTTCATTTATGAAGGCAGGGTTATTGGCTGAACTAAGAGCCTCCCAAATCCCACTAGTCCAGCTAACTAACTTGTCCCGGGGATGACCTGTCTGCACATCCTGAGTGCTGGGATTACAGGTGAGGTGTCAAATCTGCCAACTTTTACATGGATGGTGGGAAGCTGTACTGGCTAGTTTTGTGTGTCCACTTGACACAGGCTGAAGTTATCATAGGAAAAGGAGCTTCAGTTGGGGAAGTGCCTTCATGAGATCCAGCTGTAAGGCATTTTCTCAATTAGTGATCAAGTAGGGGAGAGCCCCTTGTGGGTGGTACCATCTCTGGGCTGGTATTCTTGGGTTGTATAAGAGAGCAGGCTGAGCAAGCCAGGGGAAGCAAGCCAGTAAGGAACATCCCTCCATGGCCTCTGCATCAGCTCCTGCTTCTGACCTGCTTGAGTTCCAGTCCTGACTTCCTTTGGTGATGAACAGCTGTGTGGAAGTGTAAGCTCAATAAACCCTTTCCTCCCCAACTTGCTTCTTGGTCATGATGTTTGTGCAGGAATAGAAACCCTGACTAAGACAAATTGGTACCAGTGTAGTGTGGTATTCCTGTGACAACCTGACCATGTTTGGGGAGGACTGTGGAAGGACTTTGGAACTTTGGGCTAGATGGTCCATTCAGTGATGAGACCTCTGTGAGATGTGGAGGAGCTTGGAAGATAATGTTGAGAACAGTGGAGAAGATGGAGGCCTGGCTTGTGAAGTTTCAAAGGGAAAATTAAAGACTCTTATCAGGGCCATGAAGATTCTGTGGTTTTGGTTAGCTGGGGCTGAAGAATCAGCTGTGAGTAACAAGATACCAAAACTATTAAAGTCAACCTTTGTGTTACTGGGACTATTGATGCTGGTTAGCTGGAGCTAAGAAATTAGTGGTGATTAAGAAGAAACCAGCATCACTGAGATGAAATCTTCTGGGAACTGTTTTCTGAGAGCACAGAGAGTGTGTTCCAGATAGCCAAGGTTGTGCCTCGTGCTGTAGCAGGACTTGGTACTGTGTAAGAGTCACCCAGGTGGTACTGATTTTGAAGGCATGAAGGCATCATGAAGAACAGCTGAGGCTTGGTACTGTGAGAGGCCATGGAAGGCCATTGGTGAAAGTGTACCCTCAGTTGTAATTGATGGCCCAGGACTGAAGGGGTCATGCAAAAGAGTTGAGGCTTGGAGATGCCAGTACTATGTGATGACCTCCAAGGACAGCAGCAGCAGTGGAGTACAGGCAGCTGGAGCCTAGAAGACAAGGTGTGTGCTACAATGGGAAGAGCTGGAGAAGTGACCCAAGCCCTTGGAGGAGCCCAGAAGATCGTGAGTTGGATCCCAGACATTGAACCATTGGAGTTTGAGTTTTGCTTTTGTGACTGTGCCCTGATATTTTTCCCTCTTGAAAGAAGGTATTTTAGTGGAGCCCACAGTTAAGAGACTTTGAATTTTTAAAAAACTTGGAATTTTAAGATATTGGACATTTTAAAGGGGTTGAACTTTTAATATGTAAAGACTGTGGGACTTTTTACGTTATTTACATCTTGGGGATGAATAAGAAAGTAAGGGTTGAGGCTTAATAGTGATATGTTGGTGTGTCAAGTTGACAAGGGGTCAATTGTACTGGCTAGTTTTGTGTGTCAACTTGACACAGGCTGGAGTTATCATAGGAAAAGGAGCTTCAGTTGGGGAAGTGCCTCCATGAGATCCAGCTGTGGGGCATTTTCTCAATTAGTGATCAAGTAGGGGAGAGCCCCTTGTGGGTGGTACCATCTCTGGACTGGTATTCTTGGGTTGTATAAGAGAGCAGGCTGAGCAAGCCAGGGGAAGCAAGCCAGTAAGGAACATCCCTCCATGGCCTCTGCATCAGCTCCTGCTTCTGACCTGCTTGAGTTCCAGTCCTGACTTCCTTTGGTGATGAACAGCTGTGTGGAAGTGTAAGCTCAATAAACCCTTTCCTCCCCAACTTGCTTCTTGGTCATGATGTTTGTGCAGGAATAGAAACCCTGACTAAGACAGAAGCCAAACCCTAGTCATCAGCCTGATGCAGCAAGTGCTTTATCCACAGAGCCTTCTCCCAGCCCTCTATCTCATTCTTTCTTTCTCCTGTCACTTGTCACCTAACAGCCAGGACCTCTGTTCAGCTTCCTCCCTTCTCTTCCTCTCATCCTGTCTGATTCATGTGTTCCTGTCTGATTCCTGTGTTGATGACTGATATCTCAACACAGTCAGCTGCTATGGTCAACTGTGATGTCACAGCTGGAATTCATTAACATCTTTATAGCAAAATTATCTATCAGAAGAGAGTTGGAAGAGTGGGGAGAAAGAAGCTGGCAGGGGGCATGGGAAGACAGAGTCAGAGATTCTGTGGGGAGAGGAAATGATGTTGCTGCATCATTATTTATTAATTCTCAAATTTTGAATCCTGTACACTAAGTCATTTTAAACACATTGCCTTTGGTTTTCTCTCTCAGTATGTTGTATGCGTCGTGGGAAAACAAAGACCCACAAAAAAAGCAATAGCTCGATCAAGTTCCCATATGTAGCCACTGGTAACTTTAGGGTTTAAACTTTTTCTGGAAAGTAAAATAAAATTTTAAAATGATAAGCTGTCTCTCAGATATTCTTCAGGGATCAGAGTAAAGATTATCCATCAAAAATGGAGATGGTGTCAGGGCAGGAGGTGGGGGGCTAGAAACAGACCAGGGGTGGGCAAGACAGAGCAGGTTCTTTGGCTGAACCCTGTGGTTAGAGCCACACGCTTGGCATGTCTGAAAACCTTTGAGCAAATGAGCTACAAAGAGAGATGATGTGAGCCCAGTTCCAGTAGTCTGAGTAGCCAGGCATGAAAGAAGATTGTGAGCAGCCAGGCCTGAGAAAAGGTTAGGACTACCTGGGGACCCAATGCTGTGGGCAGAGGATCACTGTTTAGCTGTAGGTAAGAAAAGAGGCTAAGACCTGGGAAGAGGCAGACAGCCCTGTACCCCAAACAGCAAGGTGGAGTAAGAATCCTAGTTAGTCAGAACCTGAGAGCTTAGACACCATGAGTTTCAGGACCATTTGTGCTCTGAGAACAAATGAATCAGAGATGCTCTCCATTCTAGAGTAGACAATACACAGCCAATTGGCAGAAGCAACCAAATTCCCTATTCAGGGATAGTGGGGAAGCACAAGAGGATGTTATTCACCTTAAGGAAGAACCATTGACTTACTTATATCCTGTAATCTAGGAAGACTTCATGTGGAAGGAAGGGCTGGCTTCAGATCAAAAGCAAGACATGTAGAAAAAGCAATAGGTGGCCAAGGTTTGGAGGTAGAAAAGCCAACGGTAGAGAGAAGTCAGAGCTGGATCACATGATATGGGGTGGAGTGCAGAGATCACAGGGAAAAAAGAGTCTGGAAAGACTGGCAGAGAAACAGAGTTTTAAATTCTGACAAGTTTGAGAAATTATAAAGATCAAAGAGTGCTGGATATCTGCCTTTTATTTTAAAAATGAAAGAGATCGGGGATGGCAGTGCACACCTGTGATCTCAGTACCGGAGAGGCCCGGCAGGTGGGTCAGGGAAGAGCAGCCCTGATTACATAGGCGATCGCTGTCACAGGGCAGAAGGAAGAACAGAAGGACAGAAGAGGCACATTGCTGGCAACAGTGTCCACACTGGAGCTGAAGGAGAGGTGACCTGGTAGAAAGTCAGGCTCATTCCAGGGCTCCAGGCCTCACCCTTCCACAGGCTTGCAGGCACAGGCTAGACATTTGAGCTTCAATTTGAGGATTGTATGCATGAAAGAGATGTGATAATTTGTTTATAAAGAATCTCTACTTCTAGGAGGAGACTCTGAAGAGAAATTAACTAGCTGCTGTCAGGGTGCTGACTGGAAATGTGATGAAACTCAGGACAAAGAATCTGGCAGAATGCAGATTGGGAGTATACTGGTGGTCAAGGTTCTCCAGAATAATGAAATGAAGTGTGTGTGTGTGTGTGTGTGTGTGTGTGTGTGTGTGTGTGTGTTAAGCTATTTAGGGAGGTCCAGACGTTGAAGACTCAGAAAAAAAGCTGTAGTTTGACTCTGAAGGTTGTCTATTGACTGAGCTACCTTCTTTTCCTAGGAAGGTGGCCATTGTTTTATTGATGTCCATAACTGTTTGGTGAGGATGACATACTTGGTGGAAGTAATATGCTTGGTTCATTCTACTAATTTAAATTTTAATCTCATTTCAAAGTCTTTATAAAAACATCTAAATTATGCTTTGTCTATGTCTGTGGACAGGGATCCAGCCGAGATGATACAACAAGTTATAATCAAAACGAATCTTTCAAACATGTTGATAACAAAAAGTGTGCAAGAGAAAACTTAGGTGACAGCAGATGCTGGTGAGGATGTGGAGAAAGAGGAACACTCGTCCATTGTTGGTGGGATTGCAAGCTGGTACAACCACTCTGGAAATCAGTCTGGCAGTTTCTCAGAAAATTGGACATAGTATTACCTGAGGACCCAGCTATACCACTTCTGGGCACATACCCAAAATATTCTCCAATATGTAATAAGGACACATGCTCCACTATGTTCATAGCAGTCCTTATTTATAATAGCCAGAAGCTGCAAAGAACCCAGATGTCTCTCAACAGAGGAATGGATACAGAAAGTGTGGTACATTTACCCAATGAAATACTACTCAGCTATTAAAAACAATGAATTCATGAAATTCTTAGGCAAGTAGATGGATCTAGAAAATATCATCCTGAGTGAGGTAACCCAATCACAAAAGAACACACATGGTATACACTCACTGATAAGTGGGTATTAGCCCAGAAACTTGGAAAACCCAAGATACAATTCACAGGCCACATGAAGCTCAAGAAGAAGGAAGACCAAAGTATAGGTGCTTCAGTCCTTCTTAGAAAGGAGAACAAAATAGTTACAGGAGTAAATACAGAGACAAAGTATAGAGCAGAGCCTGAAGGAAAGATCATCCAGAGACTGCCCCACCTTATAGTCACCAAACCCAGACACTATTGTGGATGCCAAGAAGTGCTTGCTGAAAGGAACCTGATATAGCTGTCTCCTGAGAGGCTCTGCCAGAGACTGACATACAAAGGTGGATGCTCTCAGTCAATCATTGGACTGAGCATGGGGTCCCCAGTGGAGGAGCTAGAGAAAGGGCTGAAGGAGCTGAAGGGGTTTGCAACACCATAGGAAGAACATCAACCAACCAGAACCCCCAGAGCTCCCAGGAACTAAACCACCAACCAATGAGTCCACATGGAGGGACCCATGGCTATAGCTGCACATGGAGTAGAGGATGACCTCCTCAAGCATCAATGGGAGAAGAGGCCCTTGGTCCTGTGAAGGCTCAATGGATGGCACAGTCTAGGGGAATTTGAGGGTAGGGAGGCAAGAGTGGGTGAGTGTGTAGGGGAACACCCTCATAGGAGCAGGGGAGGGGGGATGTGGAATAGGGGTTTACTTGGAAAGGGGATTACATTTGAAACGTTAAGAAAATATCTAATTTTTCTTTAAAAAAAAAGAGTTTCTAATGTGAGTGTTCTTATAGGCATCAACATACTACAGCCCTTGGGCTAAATTATGTTCATCATATGATTCATTAATAAAGTTTTATTGGAACAGAGCATGTTAATTCAAATATTGTCAATGGATGTTGTCATGCTACATGGAAGGCTGAGTGACTGAGACAAATACTCTATGATCACAGAGACATAGAAAGTTTGTAGAAAAAGCATGCTGACTTCTTATGAATTCAATTGAGTACACCTGTCACCTTTCAAGTGTGACCTGTTGACAAGGATAGAGGAAAAAGTGTTTATTAGAAAGGGCTCCATTCCATTTCAATTTTAGAAGACAAGCTAGGAGGGTGACTCCATACAAGAATCTAAAAAGTGGCAGCCACTAAAACTTTGGGAAACAGAAAGAATTTGCCATCACACCACTGTTGAGATTGAGGTGTTTTCAGAAGGAAGCATGGATAATAGGTTGGTCCATTAAGATTAGACAGAGTTCTCAAGTTCTGCTATGAAATGGAGCAAAGAGTTAAAGCTGGCTGGGGATGCATGAAACTTGGTGGTAGCACACCAGCCAAATGCGCACGAAGCCCCAGGCTTCCTCCTCAGAACTGAAGCAAGCAGATATGCAGCCAGAGGGAATGGAGAAGAGATGGATGGTACATAGGTGATAGGTAAGCACATAGAGCTCATTCCCATCTCTGTAAAACTCAAGTTTCACAAGGTTAATTCATTTCATTTTGACACATACGTCTCTTATTCTTACTACATCTATCTATCTTCCTGTGGCTGTGTGCATAACAGAGAGGGGAGCAAGGCAGACCAAAGTAATGAGAAAGGAAAGAAAAAAGGAAAAAAGAGAGGGAGAATGGAAGGGAGGGGACTGGAGAGGGAAGGAAGAAGAAAGAAATGTCAGAAATGTCCCATACACCTATCATTAGGTTCTTTGCTAATATGTATAGCAGGCACAGAGGAGAGCACAGATCCCATCAATCTGAATGCTGCCTGTATCTAAGACCCCTTCCTTGCACAGCCCACTGTGTAATCTGCCCTAGAGATGAACTTCCAGTTATTGTTTGTTTAATAATATATTTTACTTTCATTTTCAAAAGATAGTTTCACAAGGATTGCAATTATCTTCTTATAGCATTTTGAAGAAATCATTGCATTATCTTCCAGATTCCATTATTTCTACTAGGAATGGGACCATCAGCTTCATTGTTACCTCTTTGATAGCATCTACCCCCCAACATGCTCTTGATTCTAGGTGCTTTTACAACTTTGCTTTTGTATTTGAGTTTTTTGTTGTTTTCTAAGAATGTGCTCCCATAAGCAACTGTTTGTTCGTTTGTTTTTATCCTGCACAAGATTTCAGCAAAATCCATAACTAATAGTTTTCAGATGACTATTTTTATTCCATTCTCTACTTCTATATCTTTAGCTTTTCAGCTTCTATATCTTTATTTTCACATGTAGACATGATAGATTAATAGGTAAATAGATAAATGACAGGTGGGTGGTAGATAGATAGATAGATAGATAGATAGATAGATGATAGATAAACACAGTCATCATTCCCATTGAAGGTCATGCGTGAAGCCCAGGGTTTGAAAGGATGAAGATTACAGGCTAAGAATCCTCCGTGCCTAACTCTTAAATGACCCCCAAAAGCAGAAATTTAGCCCACTCTTTGTTAGGCCAGGAGTGCATTCATCACACCCATCTGCAGTGTCCAGCTGTGAACTGCAGGCCTGGGAAGGTCCCTGGCGTCATTTCCCGTCACACCTCCACGGAGCAGCTGGGGTGAGGGCGAGCGCAGCTGAGTGAGGGCTGTGGAGCTCATGCCTGGTGGGCACCTACTACGTAATCCTGGCCCCGTAACAGAAAATGTATACGTGGTGGCCATGTAAGCGGAAATGTGCTAACTAGTTTCTATCTGGCTTCTATAGGAAACTGGTTCTCAGAGCGTGGGCTTGGATAATTTAAACTGATTGGCTTAGAAGCTATGGAGTGGCACAAATCAATTGGTTTGCACTGTGAGGGCTCTTGATGCTAAGGGATAATTGGTTTGTGTTAGGCGGGTTTTGTTGTAAACCTATAAAAGCTGCCCCGATTCTGGACTCAGGGTTCACAATCCTCTACCCTGCATGGTGTATGTTTGTGAACCCCGAGCCTCTGGAATAAAAATCCTCTTGCTGTTGCATCAAGACCATTTCTCACGAGTGTTTTGGGTGTTGCCTTCCAAGGCGTGGGGTGCTGGGGCGCCTCCATTTTTCTTTTGGGTCTTATAGGTTTATCCTCAGGACTGAAACAAGCAGGTAAGCAGCCAAGGAGGGGTGAAGAGGAAATATAAATGATAGATAGGTGACACATAAATAAGTTATAGCCCATTACCATCTTTGTGAAACTCAAATTTTAGAATGTCAATTCATTTAATTTTGCTCCTAAGTCCCATATGTTATTTATTTGTTTGTTTGTTTGTTTGTTGTGTGTATGAATGCTTATCATAGTGTGAGCAAAATATGGTGGTCAGAAGACAACTTTCAGGAGTCAGTTCTCTCCTTCCATAATATGATTTGAACTCAGTGTGTTGGGCTTTGCAGCCAGCTGGTGTGTTTACCTGATGAGCCATCCCACCAGTCTGGTTTGTTTTATCTCTGTGTTTGTTGTTGTTGTTGTTGTTGTTGTTTTTAACAAATTCCTATTTTCTAGTTCAGTGATTTTTTCTTTTAGTTTCTTCTAATCTGTTAAACTGCTCACTGAGTTCTCCAATGTAGTCACTTAATTTCTTATTCTCATATTTTTGCAGTACTGATGATTGAAGCTGGGACCTTTCATATGCTAAACAAGCACAACCCTTGTGGAGCTACATACAAAGCCCTTGGAAGTTTTATTTAAATTTATTTAAATTCATTTATTTATGTCCCCAAAACTGTCCTGTCCTAGTCACCCCCTCACAGTGTCCCTCCCTCATCTGCCTCCTCTTTGCTTCTGAGAGGGTTCCCCTCACCCCAGGTATCTCCAATCCCTGGCACATCAAGTCTCAGGGTCTTACTGTACAAACTAGGCTTGTCTTGAAGGCTCCATCCTGCAATCTCAGCTGGGAACTGCAATTCTAGGTCTTTACCTCCACACACATAGCAGATGTGAAAGCACGTTTGAAAGCATTTTTAAAAATTAGATTCCAGGGCTTCTGTTAAAATTCTTTAGGCTTTTATTAATTTGATTTACCAGTCTAGCCAAAAATATTTTAAAACCTGTGTCTACTTCCAGAACTTTAATCATCTTGTATACTTCCATTTGTGGTTCTGTTTAATCTCAGATCTTCTGAACCTAGAAATTTTTGGTTAAGTGCTAGATATTGTACATGGAAAAATGTTAAGTCTCAGCATGACCTTTCCTTTAAGGTGTTTATTTTAGCTATGAAGGAAAGTTAAGTGGAGGTAAACCACCTTACTTCACAGTTCATGAAGCTCTTGGTCTTCCAGGCTCTGGCTCTCCCCTGCCCTCTAATACAGGAGGAGTTTGATTTGCACTTTATTGACCTTTACTGTTAGTACTTCATGCAAGGTTGAGTTTGCTGTAGTTTATCCACTGTAACTTGAGCAGTGTGTGTGTTTGTGTGTGTCTGTGTGTGTGTGTATACATACATACATAATACATACATACATACATACATACATACATATGTACCCTCAGGAGTGATTTTGGAATGAGAGATAAAAATATGGAATAAAAGAGGAGCATGCCCAGAGTTCCAGCCAGACACATAGCACACTGAAGGTGTGTGTACACACAGTGCTACCAAGATGCAGTGCCAATGCCATCATGGTGGAGGCAGAACACACATGGATCTGAAGGCAGAATAGAGGAAACTAGGAAAGCAGAAGTCCAGAGTGTGTTGGACAGAGATGTGCCTTACAGGCTGTGGCTGCAGCAGGAATGTGCTGTTATGCTCTCTGGTTAATTGACTCAGAAAATGGCACACAGACACCCTCCTTGCCTGACCCTCCTATTTGTACCATACCACTGACCTCTGGGCTGTTCACTTAGTGAATATGAAGGATTTCAAGCTATTCAATCCACAGGGTCAGTTTCCTGCAAGTAAGAGTAAAAGAATGGATTCAGAAAGTGAGCGCAAAGATCAAAGCATGGGTGATTAGATAAAGGAGTTGAGTCTTGATAAAGGAAGAGACAATGAAATCCCAAGGGTAAAGGATTGGAATAAAAATGGGGCTATGGGCTCCCTTACTCTTGCTGTTCTCCTTCCTCCTTCCTCCTTCCTTCCTTCCTTCCTTCCTTCCTTCCTTCCTTCCTTCCTTCCTTCCTTCCTTTTCTTCTCCCTATTTTTGCCTTTTTCTTTCCTTTTCCTCTCTCCTTCTTCTTTTTCTTCTTCTCAGCCTGTTCTTTTCTTCTTCCTCCTCCTCTTTCTTTGTTGTCTTTTCTAGAACATAGGAACTGCCTTCCTCTTTGTAATTATATATTTTTATGGTTCAAGCCAAATTTACACAGTTTTCTGGAATCTAGTTGGGTGTTCATTTTAAGAAAGATTTTAGTTGTCTGCAAAGCCCATATTGAACTGGTTTAGGAATATAACTTGTACCGGCTCATAGTTTCTCTCATTTATATATATATATATATATATACATATATATATATGTATATATATATATATATACACACACACATACACACACACACATATATATACACATACACACACACACACACACACACATACATATATATATATATATATATATATATATATATATATATTAAGGCTTTAAGAGAAAGAAGTAACTACATTGTAAAATGTTGGCATTCTCCCCAACATCAATGTGTCTTATTAAGAAAGAGCTCATGAGTTTTTAATCTTAGCCATTCTGACTGGTGTGAGGTGGAATCTCAGGGTTGTTTTGATTTGCATTTCCCTGATAACTAATGATGTTGAACATCTTTTAAGGTGTTTCTCGGCCATCCGAATTTCTTCTGGTGAAAATTCTTTGTTTAGCTCTGTGCCCCATTTTTTGATAGGGTTATTTGTTTCTTTGCGGTCTAACTTCTTGAGTTCTTTGTATATATTGGATATTAGCCCTCTGTCGGATGTGGAGTTGGTGAAGATCTTTTCCCACTTTGTTGGTTGCCGTTTTGTCCTTCTGACAGTGTCCTTTGCTTTGCAGAAACTTTGTAATTTTATGAGGTCCCATTTGTCGATTCTTGATCTTAGAGCATAAGCTATTGGTGTTCTGTTCAGGAACTTTTCCCCTGTGCCCAAGTCCTCCAGGGTCTTCCCAAGTTTCTTTTCTAATAGTTTCAGTGTGTCTGGTTTTGTGTGTAGGTTAGGGTTAGGGTTAGGGTTAGGGTTAGGGTTAGGGTTAGGGTTAGGGTTTAGGGTTAGGGTTAGGGTTAGGGTTAGGGTTAGGGTTAGGGTTAGGGTTAGGGTTAGGGGTTAGGGTTAGGGTTAGGGTTAACTGGCGAGGATGTGGAGAAAGAGGAACACTCCTCCACTGTTGGTGGGATTGCAAAATGGTAAAACCGCTCTGGAAATCAGTTTGGCGGTTCCTCAGAAAATTGGGCATGTCTCTTCCAGAGTACCCTGGCATACCACTCCTGGGCATATACCCAGAGGATTCCCCTGCATGCAATAAGGACACATGCTCCACTATGTTTATAGCAGCCTTGTTTATAATCGCCAGAAATTGGAAGGAGCCCAAATATCCCTCAAAGGAGGAATGGATACAGAAAATGTGGTATATTTATACAATGGAATACTACTCAGCAATTAAAAATAATGAATTCATGCAATTTGTAGGTAAATGGTTAGACCTGGAAAATATCATCCTGAGTGAATTAACCCAATCACAAAAGAATGCACATGAAATGCAATCACTGATAAGTGGATATTAATGAGCCCAGAAGCCCTAAATACTCAAGACACAAATAGCAAGTCAAATGATTCCCAAGAAGAAGAAAGGAGAGGACCCTGGGCCTGTAAAGATTGCATCCAGTTTAGTAAAGAAACCGAGGGAGGAGGGGGAATTATTGGGGAACAGATGGGGGGGAGAGAGGAACTATGGGAACTATGGTGGGTGGGAACTGGGAAAGGGGAAAGCCTTTGGAATGTAAACATAGAATATAGAAAATAAAATAAAATAAAATAAAATAAAAAGAGAAAAAAAAAAAAGAAAGAGCTCATGATTTGGAAAAATCTAACTTTGTTCTTTGATTGATTAATATATACTTATATCCCTCCTAGAAATGATTGGCTTAGGGATTAAGCAGGTCAAGTAAGTTAGAAGAGTCAGTGAGAGATTTAGGACTGTTTTAATGTTGGGGAAGAGGAGTTCTCTTGGGTTTTAACAAGGTTTGTGCACATAGGAAGCAAGTATCTGCTTCAGTAACTTGGTTCTCAGGAAGACAAACTCAGGGGGAAAGCTTGGCAGATGACAGAAACTGAAGAACATTGACTGGGAAACACACCTGAAACCCTTAGAGATAATTCCATATGTTCTATCCATATGCAGCCCAAATTGCTTAGGTTTTCAGACAACAACTGAAGTCATCACTGCCATAGCAAAAAGTAGTTCACATGCTCCATTCTGTGGCTAAGGCAAATGAAGACAAGTCCATACATAGGGTAGAGGGGATGATGAGTCAGGCAATAGGAACTATGTTAGTGTTTGATTCTAGGAGTGAGCACAGGTGTTCTGTAGTGCAGCAGAGCGCATGCAAGGAACAGTGGGGCAGTGTATACATCAAATTAGTTAGAAGTGGCCTGGAAGACGGCTCAGTTGGTAAAGTGCTTGCCGTACAAAAATGCAGACTTGAGTTTGGATCCACAGCATATAAAAGGTCAGCAAGGCACATGTGTCTGTAGCCCCAGCAGAGAGAGAGAGAGAGAGAGAGAGAGAGAGAAGAGAGAGAGAGAGAGAGAGAGAGAGACCCTGTCTCAGAAATAAGGAGCAGGTGAGAGATTGAGAAAGATACCTGATGTCTACTTCTGAAGAGCACATGCTCATTTACACATGTGTACTTTCTCTGACTCTATCTCTGTGTCTCTTTGTCTCTGTCTCTGACTCTCTCACACACACTGAAATTAAAGTAAATTAGAGAAGAATTTGAATGAACTCATCACAAAGACATGATCAATGTTTAAGCTGCTGGATATACATACTAATTATCCAGAGCTGATCATCATGCAATGCAAACAGGAGCCATGCATACAAACATCTTATGCTGATCAAAACAAAATTTTTAAAAGAAATACCTAGAAAAAGCTGGAAGCCAATATTGCCCAGAGTTGGAGCCTGAGCAAAATACATACCCATAAGCTACTGTTTCCTTTCTCAAAATGTTTGGAGAAACCTCCCTACAGAAAGCTCTGTGGTTCAACAGCTGCATGCTGACTGACCTGAGGACCTAGTTAGAATTTAGATACATGTGTTCTCATGAACATTTCTCTGGCCGTATTGAGGGAAGCTCTGTTCTGGCTTCAAGCAAAGAGCACAGATTGTGCAAACAAACTTGCCATCATCAAAAAGGGTCTTGCATACACAAGCCTCGTCCAACATTCTTTTTTTTTATCCTTAGGCTCTGTTCTGTGGAAGGAAAACTGATTTAAGCTGTGAGATTGTGAAATATAGCTTGCTCTGACGCCCCAAGGGAGCTCAATAAAGAGACCACTGGCAGCTGATTAGGTCAGAAACGCAGGCGCATCAAGGCAGCCTGTTGACAACGTAGCAGGACGCAGGATGGCAAGCGCTCCTTTTGCCTATTAGGCTGCTGCGGTGGGCTCCTTGTTTGAACATCTAATGAGGAAAAGGACTCAGAAAGAGTTGGAGGAAGGACAGCACCTCCCTCTCAGCCTATAACAAAACTCACTGTTGCATAAAACACCATTTAACTTTTGAACGGGAGGAAAAGTTGTTACTTAAACAGCAGCAGGATCTGGAGGGGTAGATTGCCTACCCAGGATATCAGAGAAAGGAGCAAGCAGGGTCCTAGAGGGAAATGGTCCTTTTTGCCATGTCTAAAATAATAACAGTAATGATAATGGTAATAATAATAATCAAGTAAGCTTAGCTCCTGATTTTCTGCTCTCTGTTTGGCTACAGGTGTTTGAACTTGAGTACAAACAAGTGTTTCCCAGTCTCTTGCTCATCCCCATCTCCACACTGGGGATGAGTAAAGAGGATTTGTTTGGACACAGTGCTGTGAGTCTGTGCTGTGTTACAGACAAGGTGACTAATGGTACTGGTAAGTTCTGCAGCTGACATTTAAGCTGCACCCATTTTATGAGGTACATTCAGCTCTGAGTGGATTTTGGAAATATCTGCAGGTATTTTTAGGAAGATGTATATACGCATACTAGTATATAATGACATTAAAGGAAAAGGGGCCACGAACTTGAAAGAGAGCAAGGGAGGTAGGTGATAGTGCATGGGAAGGCTTGTGAGGAGGGAAGGGAACTGGAAAATGACATATTTACACTATAATCTCAAAAAAAGAAAAACAATATTGAAAAATAAAATTGATGGTGAAGAGATTGCCACCTGGTTAATCAGAGTATCATAGAGTGGAAACTGGGAATGGACTGTTTTAAAAAATTATGTATTTTTATTTATTATTTGTGTGATATGATGTGTGTGGGCATGCATATGCATGTGATGTGGTATACTCCATACATGGTATATGGAAGTCAGAGGAAAATTTTGTGTCTTTCTTTCTTTCCATCTTTACATAAGTTCTAGGGACTAAATGTAGGCCATCAAGTGTGAGCATCAAGCAGCCTCACCCAATGAACCTTATATCATCATCTGCCCAATGGCTATTCTCTCTGTCTCTCTGTCTCTCTCTCTCTCATCTATCTACCTATCTATCTATCATCTATCTATTACATACCGAATGCTATTCTCCCTCCCAGTACCCTCCCCCACAAAGTCCCTCTCCCAATCCCTCCTCACCTTCTCCTCTGAAAGGGTGGGGATCTCCTAGGTATCCCCCAACCCTGGCACATCAAGTCTCTTCAGGGAGAGGCATATCCTCTCTTGGGGTCAGACAAGGCAACCCTAAGTGTCAAAGCCTCGGTTGAGCCCATGAATGCCCTTTGCTAAGTAGTTCCATCTCTGAAAACAGCCAAGGGACTAGGTTAGTTGACTCTGTTGGTTTTCAAATGAGTTTCTGAAAGTGAGAGAACAAGAGACTACAGATGAGGTTCTCAAACTTTGTTGTGCACACAAATTATTGGAAACATTAATACATTGCAGATCCTGACTCAATAGTCTGGAGTTGGATCTAATATGCTGTGTTTCTAGAATGTGTTCAGACAGTGCTCTTACCACTGTTTGTCTAACAGTGTTTCTCAAACTTTGGTGAGTTAGACTCACACAGGATGCTGTTAGACTAGACACGCAAGCTTGATAAGGTAGAATCAGAAACTGGCTTCTCTATTGATACCAAGGTCCCATGTGCTGCACTATTTAATGCATTGATTTTCAAACCTGACTGTTCATTAGAACCATCTGGAAACAGCAGAACATTCCAAATCCCACCTGCTTCCAGTAGATGTTAAAATTCAGCTAAGACTTTGAATTAGTGGCATCAGCAGTATCTACAAACTTGCTCAGTAATAAGGATAGCGGTTTCCCTGGCCAAACTGGAGGCATTGTAAATTTTAATCAAGGAGATGGTAACTAGGGAATCAATATGTTTTTACAGGCACCACAGGTTATTTTTTAAGCAAGTAAAATTTCAAAGCCAACACTCACATTGATTATAGAACAAAATGACCCCAGGACTTTTGATTCAGTCCAGGATTATGGCCATCTCTCTAGCTACACTGTGGAAACTTGGATGCCATGTAAAAGTAAGGCTTTGATCATGTTTGGTTTTGATGAGAACTGCTGGTGGTCTCAAGATTCCTAGGCTCTGCTTCCTTCATTTACAATAGGAAGCTCATTTGCTGATGAATGCTTCCAAGATGCCAGAATGTTCCAGGGAACAACCCTAAAAACATCATGGAGGAAGAAATAAAACCTTTAGAGGTAGGGGCTGGCAGTATGCTGCTAGGTCACTAAATAATTACCATCAAGGAGAAGGCATGCCCCTTCTAGTCTCACTTTGCTTTCTGGTTCATTATAGAAGCAATGTGCTCTGTTGAATCTCTCCACTACAACATTACCACCATTGCCAGAGATCCACATGGGATGCCTTGGCCTAGGACCTCCACAAGAGTGAGCCCAAACAAACTTTTTTCTCTTTATAAGTCAATTGCCTCAAGCATTTTGTTATAGTAATCCAAATCTGGTTAATACATTTAAGTCTAATGACTTTGCTATAAATCTGTTAGAGGAAGGTCTGAGTAGCTTATGGTGGTTGTTTGTCTCTCTAGAAATCATTATACTTTTTTATAGTAGCAGCAGTTTGAGGAACTTCCTCTCTTCTGACTTGTCACTCAAATAAAATGGAAAACAAAAAATGTAAAACAAAACAAAACAAAAAACCAAAGAGTGCCTGCTGCTGGGAGACATGCAGGTTTCCATTATCTGAAGATGATAGCATGTAAGCCAGGACTGCTGAGCATATCCATTCTGAGGAGGGCCTCTGTCATTGAGCCTGACACTACCAGGCTCCATGCAATATGAAAAATGAAAGAGAGAGGTAAAATTAAATTTTTGGCACACCACACAGCTCCTGGATCCAGTTATGCCTGAAGGTGCCCCACTCTCTTTTATATTATGTGAACCAGTTTGGGTCTTTTCCTTAAAAGTAAGTGTGACTTTACTGATGCTTTAGCACTTTGCAGATGACACAGACAATCCCCATGAGGACATGGAACTTGATCTAAATCTAAAAATGAAAATGTGAAAACCAGAAGTGAATGAGAATATACCTCTTCTGAGTTTTTCCCATCCTGTTCTAAGTACTAGATGGTTGATCCAAATGTGCCTTGTCAGGCTATTGTCTTCTATAGTGAGAAATTCCTCTAGCCTATCTTGACAGCATCTGAGAAGTTCAGTGTGCTCCCATAGAGTGTGCTCCCCAAGATATACCTCTTCATCTCACACCAGCAGCTGACCACTATGTAATAAGTTAGCACTATGAGTTTGGGACATTTTAAAAAGATTAATGATAATTTTAACATAATAAAACCAGCATATGACACCTCATTAGTTATTAATAAGAACAAAAACACTCATCCTCACTAGAGCAGTCTTCTCAACCAGGGGTTGTTCTGTTCCTGAAGGCATCAGCAATACCCGGAGCTGTGTGCTGCTGGCCTCTCATACAGGATCAGGACTGCTGAAGATGCTGCTAAAATCTGTCACATGCACAAACACCTCTATTCACAGGACTACAGAGCTCCCAGTTCTTACAAAGCCAAGGCTGAGGGATCCTCTACCCTGCATCCAGTTGTGTTTCTATATTTCACTAAGATGCATCCCAGCTGAACTAGGATAAAGGAAGTTTACCACCAAAGTTTCTCATCATCTTCTATCCGATCTGAAAAGCCCAGGATACTGTTAAGTTAAATATCACTGAACACAATATATTTAGTAGCTGTTGGATATGAATGCCACTCAAAAAAATTCTATGGTGATGGTCCTAAGTGTTGGATCCCACTGGAAATGATTGGATGATGAAGGTGCTGGCTTTGTCAATGATAAAATCCATTCATGAGATTATAGTTGAATGGGCTAGTAGTAAGAGGCCATTAGGGGTGTAAGCTGCAGCCACATGGTTTGTTCTTCTCCCTCCACCTCATCCTTCTCTCCTCCTCAGCCATCTTGAGTGAGTGAAATATTTCTGCCCCACCCATGATGTCCACCTTACTATAGTGCAGAAACAAGAATCAAAAGATCATGCTGTGCAGCTAGGGAGATGACTCACTTGGGAAAGTGTTGGCTGTGCAGGCATGAAGACTTGAGTTTTAGGTTCTCATGACTCATGCAAAAGGCAGCATGGCAGCAAGGGTATGCAACCTCAGTACTGGGTCTATGGAGGTGGATCAGGTAGTACAAAACAGGTGGCTCAGAGGGATTTGTTAGCCGAACTAGCCAAATGAATGAGCTCCTGGTTCAATGAGGGACTCTCAACAAACTAAGGAGGTAACAATAATGACACAGTAATATGGAATGGGGAGGTCGCATACCAGGCTCCGATCCAGATGAACTACAGGCGGCAAAAGAATGCAGGGAGTGAGAAAAATACTTCCTTCTCAGGGAAGAGTCCCCAAGTAATTATTCATCATTCAACACTAAGTGGTTGGTCCAGAAATCATATTGATACAAGAAACACATGTACATGTATACATACACCATAAATATATGCATACCACATCATGCTCATGTGAACACAAACACACATGTGTACAGACATACCATGGGCATGTGTACATACACATACCATGCACATGTGTACAACATATACAATGGTTGTGCACATACACATCATAAACATATATACACACACATCATGTCCATGTGTGCACACATATACTATCATGCTCATGTGTTCACACATACCATGCACATAATGGACACACATCATGCACACATGTGTATACCCTAGACATGTGCATACACATACACTCTCTCCATACACATGTGTGCATACACACACACACTGTGACAAAAACAGGCACATACACCACACATATATGTGAACACACTCTGTCAAAAAATACACAGACTAAAAGAGACCAGGAGCCAAAATAAAGCCTTCCTCCTTTAAAGGAGGTGATTTGTTACAGTGAGGAGAAGCAACAAACACTGTGGCTGTAGCTTGTATCTAGGATATTCAGAGCATGATATTTGACTCAAAGCTACTTGGAACTGAGTCAGACCATTTGTTTTTCTTCATTTTGTGTCTTTGTAGGCTAGAGTTTGTGATGTTCCTTATTCTTTCTTTTTCTTTTTCTTTTTTCTTTTTCTTTTTCCTTTCTTTTTCTGTGCATCTGTTACTTCTTCTGCCTTCTGGGAGAACAATGTCCCCAACATTGTTCAGGTCAGTGGGTGAGGGTCATGGCCAGACCAATGATGAACCATCACAGCTGTGGTCTAGTCCGAGACACAGCTCATGGAATAGACATAACTTAGTGATGACAGCTTCTTCAATTTAAATAGTTCTTTAACCTATTCATGCACTCCTGTAACAAAGATAAGAATGGTTTCAACAGAGAAATTCAATAGACAAAGTGTGGCTAAGTATTTTTTTTAAAGATGTTACTCAGCAAAGAAAAACAAGAACAGAAACAAAAACAGAAATAGAGCTGGAGACTACTATTCTTATCCCCCAAATGACTGGCCCTGCTTTGTTTTAAACTGCAAAAAAGTTTGTATTCTTACCAACTAGAGTGGAAGTGATGGAAGGGACACTTGGAGCTCTCTCCTAATGGCTTCTGATTGTGAAGCAATGATTCTTAATCCTGGGGTTACTTAAAGCTATAAT
Source organism: Apodemus agrarius (assembly GCA_964023405.1). Taxonomy (NCBI): domain Eukaryota; kingdom Metazoa; phylum Chordata; class Mammalia; order Rodentia; family Muridae; genus Apodemus; species Apodemus agrarius. Next base: position 118,148,542 of record OZ030005.1, on the reverse strand, counting down.
GTAGGAATTTACCCCCCAAATACAGGAGGTCTGGAGATTAGTATACAAGGATCTATACAATTTAGATATTTCCAAGGAAGTATGGGAGGAAGAGGAAAATGAAGAAAAGGAGAAACAGGAGGAGGAAAAAGAGGAGGGGGAAGGGAGAGAGAATGAGAAAAGAAGATACAGAGAAGGAAGAGGTAAAGAAGAAGTAGACAAGGAGAAGAAGAGGAGGAAGAGATAAAATGGACATTTCTGGTTTCTTTGGAAACTCAGTTGTGTCATGTGTTTTTTTTTTCTGGAAACTGTCTTGTGAGAGGATGTTTTGCTGAAGCAGACATGTGAGGAGCATATGATGTTTTGATGGAGCAGATGCTTGAGATGGTATGTGAAAGAATAGGAATATAGCCTCATAGACAGTAAGAGTATGCTTTTGCATGGGTTTGCATTGCAACGCTTCTCTGGTCTCTGCTAATGATGCTCTTGCATTGGTGTGCCTTTGCTGATTTTCACTGATCTTCACTTGGCATGACTTCATAGAGAGAAACACACCAAAGAAGAAGCAGCATTCCAGCTGCTTCTTGCTGTTTCTGAGGACTTGTGCTAATTTAGAAGAGCCTTGCAGTTTCTTCTTGATCAAGCTGCTGCTACTGATCCATGCTTGGTGATTGCCATGCTTGTACTGATGTTTTGGACTGGACTGCTGATATCCTGACAACAAAGATTGGAAACACTCCAAAGAACTACTTCTAAACAGGTCCAATCCTCCTTGTCCTAGTAATCATATTTCTCCCCTACCTTTTGTCAGTTGAAACATTTAAGAACCCTTATTTAAGTAGGCTTTGAAAAATCTAAACCTACAAGAGAAAGAGAGAAAGGAGAGATGTAGAGAGGGGGGGAAGGAAGAATAGAAAGAGGGAGAGAGAGAAGGAAGAGGAGGAAGGGGAAGAGGGGAAGTGGAAAAGTAGAAGAGGGAGAGGAGGAGCTAAAGGAAGGGGAGGGAGAAGAGAGAGAAGATGGAGAGGAGGAGGATTTTATTAACCTGGGGCTTAAAGACATCAGAACTTTCAGAGAAACCCCAAACTCTCTCTTACAGGTGCAACTTTCACAAAGATAAAAGCAGATGTCATCAGTTCCCAAAGTATTTTATACATGTATGAGTGCTGAGCATGCAAGCATGTGCACACTAGATAATAAGGGCAACATTTCTTACTATTAGAGAAAGAAATCAAGTTAATCCAGAGGGAAGAGCAAAGGCTGGATACTGAGTGAGAGACAGAGAAATCAGTGCAAAGTCATGTTAGAGAAACATGCACAGGTCAGAGACACAAACAGGCAGAGTGAGGCAGGAGACTCCAAAGGTGGGATTCTAGAGGAATTCTTGCTTCTGCCCCATCTTGATTTGTAATAGCATTTTTCTTGTGGGAATGGCTGATATTAGGACTGAGTGTGGAAGCCTGGAGTATACCAGGAAAGCTTGAGAGTGTTAAAAATAACTAACACCAAGCTGGGGGATGCCAGAGGGACACAGGAACCAACTCTTAAAAAACAAAGCCCAGGAAGGAACATGCCCAATTCTCTGAGGAACCGCCACATTGATTTCCAGAGCAGTTTTACCATTTTGCAATCCCACCAACAGTGGAGGAGTGTTCCTCTTTCTCCACATCCTTGCCAGCATTTGTTGTCTCTTGAGTTTTTAATCTTAGCCATTCTGACTGGTGTGAGGTGGAATCTCAGGGTTGTTTTGATTTGCATTTCTCTGATGACTAATGATGTTGAACATCTCTTAAGGTGTTTCTCAGCCATCCGAATTTCTTCTGGTGAAAATTCTTTGTTTAGCTCTGTACCCCATTTTTTGATAGGGTTATTTGGTTCTTTGGGGTCTAACTTCTTGAGTTCTTTGTATATATTGGATATTAGCCCTCTGTCGGATGTGGGGTTGGTGAAGATCTTTTCCCACTTTGTTGGTTGTTGTTTTGTCCTTCTGACAGTGTCCTTTGCCTTGCAGAAACTTTCCTTCCAGAGGACCCTGGCATACCACTCCTGGGCATATACCCAGAGGATTCCCCTGCATACAATAAAGACACATGCTCCACTATGTTTACAGCAGCCTTGTTTATAATAGCCAGAAATTGGAAGGAGCCCAAATATCCCTCAAAGGAGGAATGGATACAGAAAATGTGGTATATTTATACAATGGAATACTACTCAGCAATTAAAAATAATGAATTCATGCAATTTGTAGGTAAATGGTTAGACCTGGAAAATATCATCCTGAGTGAGCTAACCCAATCACAAAAGAATACACATGAAATGCAATCACTGATAAGTGGATATTAATGAGCCCAGAAGCCCTAAATACTCAAGGCACAATTAGCAAGTCAAATGATTCCCAAGAAGAAAGGAGAGTACCCTGGGCCTGGAAAGATTTGATCCAGTTTTGTAGAGAAACTGTGGGGGAAGGGGGAATGATTGGGGAATAGTTGGGGGGGAGAGGAACTATGGCACATAGGGAGGGGGGAACTGGGAAAGGGGAAAGCCTTTTGAATGTAAACATAGAATATAGAAAATAAAAATAAATAAAAAAAAAAAAACAAAGCCCAGAAGCCCTAAATACTCAAGGCACAATTAGCAAGTCAAATGATTCCCAAGAGGAAGAAAGGAGAAGACCCTGGGCCTGAAAAGATTGGATTCAGTTTTGTAGACCCAGAACAGAGAAATCGTGGGGGGGGTGATTGGGGAAATAGTGGGGGGGAGAGGAATTATGGGACGTATGGTGGGGGGGAACTGGGAAAGGGGAAAGCCTTTGGAATGTAAACATAGAATATAGAAAATAAAAATTTAAATAAAAAAAAGAAAAAAACAAAACAAAACAAAACAAAACAAAACAAAACAAAACATAACTCACTGGCAGGTGGTGGTGCATGCCTTTAATCCCAGCACTTGGGAGGCAGAGGCAGGTGGATTTCTGAGTTTGAGGCCAGCCTGGTCTACAGAGTGAGTTCCAGGACAGCCAGGAATACACAGAGAAACCCTGTCTCAAAAAAACAAAACAAAACAAAACAAAACAAAAAAAAAAAAAAAAAGAAAAAAAGAAAAAAGAAAAGAAAAGAAAAAAACCTTCCTCTGTGAAGGCTAAACTATTTGAGTGAGAAAATAAGTGACTTACCAGGGTAACGAACCAAAGTGTGAACCAAATTATCTGGCCCCAATAACCCCATGTTAGTGGTTATCAAACTGAAAGATTGGAAGAGAAGAGAGTCTGTACAAGGGGATTCTCAATCATGTTAGTGCTTCCTCCTCCAACTGAGAGACAGAATTACTCCCCACTTGTGTACAGGAGCTGGACTCACTACCTCCACTAGAAAGCAAAGGGGGGATAGTAGCTTTAAACAAAGTAAGGTCTCCAGACTTGGCCAGGATCTGATACCTGCTTAGCAAGAGCAAGACCCTGGGCTCCATCCCCCACACTGCTAGAAATACAAAAGAGGATTAAGGTGATGGAGTCACAGTTGCCAGCAACTGCTGGAAATACATTCCCTGAAGTCACATGATAGGAAAGGCTTGGCTTTCCCCAGGGTCTTCTTACTCTGCTATTCAGGTTGCCCACAGAAGGCTTGCTACATGGGGAACATCCAGTCTAGGCCTGCCTTTCAGATAACAGCTACAACAGGAACATCCAAGGATAATCAGTTGTCTAAAATCCCATGGAAGAACACAAACAAGGTCCAGGGCAACACAGCACTTTCAGAGCAAAGCTATCCCATAATAGCAAGCATTGGATATCATAACTCAACTGAAGAATAAGAAAATGGCCTTACATCACACCTTATAAAGATGATAGATGCCTTTAAAGGAATGAATAAGGAAATAACTAAGTTTCTCTACAAAATACAGGAAAATACAATCAAACAGGTAGAGGCGTTTAAAGAGGAAACTAATAATCCTTTAAAGAAATACTGGAAAATACAATTGAACAGGAAAAAGAAATGAATAATTTCCAAAACCTGAGAATGGAAATAGAAGCAATAAAGAAAATACAATCTGAGGGAATCCTGGAGATGGAAAACCTAGGAAAGATAATAGGCATAACACACAAGTATGACCAATAAAGTACAAGAGAAGGAAGAATCTCAGGAGTAGAAGATACAATAGAAGAAATTGATACATCGATCAAGGATAATGTTAAATCTAAAAAATTCCTGACATAAAACATTGAGGAAATCTGGGATACCATGAAAATACCTAACCTAAGAATAATAGGAATATAAGATGAAGAGTCCCAGTTCCACGGATCAGAAAATGTTTCAACGAGATCATAGAAGAGAATTTCCCCAACCTAAAGAAACCTATAAACATACAAGAACTTTACAGAACACCAATTAGATAGGAAGATAAAAGAAATCCTACTACTACATAATGATCAAAACATAAATTCTACAGAACAAAGAAAGAATATTAAAAACTGCAAAAGAAAAGGCCAAGTAACATAGAAAGGCAGAGCTATCATAATTATACCTGACCTCTCAACAGAGACTCTAAATGCTAGAAGGGCCTGGACAGATATCTTACAGCCTCTAAGAAAGAACAGATGCAAACCTAGACTACTATGCACAGCAAAATTCCCAATCACTGTAGATGGACAAAACAAGATATTCCAAGATAAAACCAAATTCAAACAATATCTATCCACCAATCCAGCCCTACAGAAAATATTTGAAGGAAAACTCCAACTAAAGGAAGTGAATAACACACAAGAAAACATAAGAAATAAACAACTCCACACCAGTGAAAACAAAATAAGGGAAGTATGTACACACACACATACACACACACACACTACCAACAAAAACATTAGTCATTAATATCTCTCAATATCAATGGTCTCAATTCCCTGATGAAAGGACAGAGGCTAACAGAATGAACACACAAGCAGGATCTATCATTCTGCTGCATCCAAGAAACATACTTCAACAACAAAGATAATTATTACCGTAGAGTAACAGGCTGGAAAATTGTTTTCCAAACAGTCAGATAGAAGGAGCAAGCTGGAGTAGCCATTCTAATATCTAATAAAATAGACTTTCAATCAAAATTTAATCTAAAGAGATGGGGAAGGACACTTCATCAAAAGAAAAAAAAAACAATAAGATGACATCTCAATTCTGAACATATATGTCCCAAATACAAGGGCACTCACATTCATAAGAGAAACATTACTAAAAATTTAAACCAACCTGAAGTGGAAACTTAAGGCTTCTTTGGAGAGTCAGTTGTATTGGGTAGTATGGTAGATGGTAAAGGAGTGTTTTCCTGAAGTGGCCACAGGTGAAAGGCTAAGGAAAACTTGTAAGGAATGTTTAGCTGAAGCAGACACAGGTAAAAGGTTGTTTTCTAAAGCAAACACATGAAAGGACACATGATAAACTACTCTGAGACAAGACTCATGGTGATGCAAGACCTGTGGAGGACACGTGATGTTTGGAAAGATATAAATAGGGCTCTACAGACAGTAGACAGTGAGGGAGGCTGATCTTGGCTTGCTTATAGCACTACATGTGCAAAGCTTATTGGTCTCATGTCTTCAATGATCTATGACTAGCTGAGAGAGGCACAGCTGAGAATGTCTCCTTGTGTTCCTGTTGGCTCTGGTCCCTCCTGCTGACTAGTGCCACAGCTGTCTCTGCTAGGTAGTGCTACAGCTGCTGATTCCTGTTTTCTATCCCAACTCTACCGATCTGGACTGCTAGAGTATCCGTGAAGTGTTTGTGAGTGGATCAAGCTACTGCTATTAACCTGTGAACTGATCTGCTGATTTCTAGACAGCACAGATGGGAGTTGCACCAAAGAACCTTTCCAACAGGCCCACTCTCCCCATGTCCTTTTGTTCTCCACTATCTCTGGTGAGTGCTGGGCTAAAAGGGAGGTTAAAGCATTTAAAAACCATTAGAAAAATAGGCATTGAAAAAATTAAAGATACAACCCCCTCATTGAACCCCTCTCATTAATAGTGAGAGACTCAAAACACCACTTTCACCAAAGAACAGGTCATCAAGAAAGAAACTAAACAGAAATAATGAAACTAGAGGTTATGAGTCAAATGGACCTAACGGGTATCTACAGAACCTTTCACCCAAACACAAAGGGATGTAACTTCTCAGCACCTAATGGAACCTTCTCAAAAAATTGACCATATACTTTGCCACAAAGCAAGCCTCAAGTCTTAAGGAAAAATCATTATTCCTTGTGCACTTAGGAGCAAGAAGATAAATGTAAGAGGAATCCAAGTCTAGTCAGAAACACACTCCCTAGTCAGGGTGTGAGATGAGGGTCTGTTACACCAACGTACAAACACAGCAGGGGTGGCGGTGGGGTGACCCAGGTACAGGATACTCAATCCTGGTATGGAGGGGATGTCAAAAGTATGAATTGGATCCTGCTCCTCTTACTCGCTGCACAGGCCTGATTTACAGAGGCCTGCACTCCCAGCTACCTCTCTCACCCACCAGCATGCTGGTCTCACTGATCCTACTCTACCTCCTCTGTGCATCACCCTTCAACTAATGCACAGCCTGAGATGCACCTCATCTCAGCATCTTTGAACATGTATTTTCTTGAATACTTTAATAGCAGGTACCATCTCATCTTCCAGAGTCTCCCTCCCTTAGATCTATGTACTGTCTTTCCTACCATATGTTTTACACATCCTCTTCACTAGCAGGAAACTCCACAAGAAAGACTTGAGTACTTAACCTATGTGTTCCTAGTACTGGACACTCAGTAGACACTAAGTGTTTGATTGAAATAGATGGATACATGTAGCAAGAACCATTATATGCCTGAGATATTTCCATTTGCAAGCAGCAACTTAACCTATCACAGTGTCACTTATGCTGCTGCAAGATACAAACCCAGGACTTGAAATAAAGGCAAAGATGTTGCTCACCAAATGGCAATTCAGTGTATCAGTGTCTTTCCCGAGTCTTAGGGCATGTCTCCGCTGGCTGATGCAGAGAGGCCAGAGTGTCTCCTACACAGGCCGATGAAGCACTGCAGGAGAGGGACCCTGGGCATCACAAGAGGCACCTTCTCCACTTCCTACTTCAGAGGAAAACTATCCCTCAGGCTCTCTTGGGGTATCTGACACTGATCAATTCTCCATGTCTCTAATTCTCTGACCTCAAAGGAGAAACCACCAATTAAATTGAATTCTGGCATCATGAGAAACCATCACAAAGCCAGGAGGATTTCACTTACGAGCTGAACTCCACATCCATGACAGTCTGCAGTCCCAGTACTTCTGACCAACCATGCTCACCTTCATTAGTTCAGATAATTTGCTCTAGGAACTGCTTTGTTCACTGCTGTCAAATCATAAGGAAGACACAGTACAATTTGTCACATAAAGTTTCGTTGTAAACAGTCAATGGGAATGATACAAAACAAGATATGTATGGGGTAGAAGAGTTTGCACATCCCTCAACACCAACCTTGAAAGCCCTGAATCACTTTGTTTAGACATTTTCATGGATGATTCACAATATTGGAATGGTTGGAGAAATCACTGATTGCTAATGTTGATTTTTTTTTTAATTTTTTTTAGTGGATATTTTCATTATTTACATTTCAAATGTTTTCCCCTTTCCAGGTCCCCTTTCAGAAGCCCCCTATCCCATCCCTCCTCCCCCTGCCTCTATGAGGGTGCTCCCCCACCCACCCACCCACTCACTCCTATCTTCCTGCCCTGGCATTCCCCTACACTGGGGCATCAAACACCCTCATGCCCAAGGGCCTCTCCTCCCACTGATGTCTAACAAGGCCATCCCTTGTCACATATGTGGCAGGCCAGAGCCATGGGTCCCTCCATGTGTACTCTTTGGTTGGTGGTCCAGTCCCTGGGAGCTCGGGGGGTCTGGGCAGTTAACGCTATTGTTCCCTCCATGGGGCTGCAAACTGCCTTAGCTCCTATGGAGGCAGATGCTCACAGCCAACCATTGGACTGAGCACTGGGTCCTTGATGGAGGAGTTGGAGAAGGGACCGAAGGAGCTGAGGGGGATTGCTAATGATTTTTTAAAAATCCTAAGTATATATTCTTTGTACAAAATGTCAGGCTTCATTATGATATTCATATAAGTATATCAATACTTTGATCATATTTATCCACTATTCTTTCATGGCCACCCTTTGCTCTTTTCCCCTGAAATGGTCCCCTTTCATTGTATATTACCTTTTTCAGTGTAGATTTTACATATAGAGAAAATATGTGATATTGTCTTTTCAAGTCTAGCCCATTGCATTCAACATAATTATCTTAAGTTTCATCCATGTACCTGCAAATGACAGTGTATTTCTTTAGTTAAATCTTTAGTTAAATCACACCACATATTCTTCATCCTTCTATCTCCTGTTGATACCCATACTGATTCCACAACTTGCCTACTAAGAATAACATCATATTGATGACCAGCTCACTCTCTATCTTCCTCATGCAACAGAAAGAAGACAGAAGTATCCAACCCTCTTTCCACAAGGTTGGTTGCTCTGGCAGACAAAATGATGTTCTTGTCACCCAGGGAATCCTAAGTGTTATAGAAGCTGTATGTCAAGGAGGAAAAAAAAAACACAAATACATAATAAATCTTTAAATTATCACACATGATTTCTGTTTCTCAGTGTGTGAGTAAATTTGCCCCACACACTGGAGGAAGATGCAATTTCTGTCCCTAGACAGTCCTCAACCAAATCATTCAGGCTGTGCCCTCAAGAAATGCAGACATGGGGGCGACCCATGGAATCTCTAGGGAAGAATAGCAGATGTGTATTTGCAAGGTCTAGCACCCTCTGTCCTGAAGTATTTTAACAGACCTGGGCCAGTTGTAGTAAATGTAGATATTGATTATGTTTTCAAAATATTCACACACACCCTGTAGAGTTCTCACAGCAGGGGTGGATGTTTGAAGCAGTAACCAGCTGTGACAGGCAGGAGTGGGTAACTTTGCAAAGGCCAGCAAACAAGTTGGGGTGGAGATCTTGGGAAAGAGATGAATCACAGAAAATAAAAAAAATATTAAAAAGTAGACACGATACAATGGAGCAGGCAGTTACCCATCTGATGTTCTGTGGGGACAGGACAGCATGCATGTGGTGACATATCTGTGTCACTGGCACTGCCATACTAAAACACGGAACTCCCTTACCAACTATTTATGCAATTAAGAGCCGGGTACTGTGATTGGAGACTACCCCCTCCAATCACATGCCTTTAAATTTTTTTATAAACAGATAAATAGCATTTGAAGTTGGAGAATCTTAGAAATCCAAATATCTTTGCCACATCTCAAAGTAAAAAGTACATTAACATTACAATTTTACCATATTTGTCTAAGAATCAAGGAAACCACTAAATTTAGTCTTGAATAGCTCTGAATTGGTAGGAGCAGGCAATAAAAATAGACGGAGTGGTCAAGGACCAAGTTGAACAGCAGAGTAGAGAAAAGCATTCTCAATTTTTATCCAGAAGATTGGCAGCCATTTTTTTTAAGTTTGGTTATTAAAGTGATGGAAGCTAAGTGTGTAGTACAGAGCAGTAAGTCAGACTGGAGTAGGAGGTCACTGAGCTGGACCTTGATAAAAAGAACTTAGGGCCCTACTTGGAGACAAGACATTCTGTACTGCCTGGAACTCATGAGCAGACAACTATGAGCCATGACAAAGTACTACTCAGCCAGAGACTTTCTGGTAGGAAATAGACTTCCCCATATCAGGCAAGCATCCGGACAGGTCAAGTCTGCCAGCTTCAAATGCAGGTCAGCACTGTGGGCCCTTCACCCATTGCCTACCCTTACCTTTGAAGGTCCGTTCTCTGCCCAGAAACAAACTCTTCCTGCACTCTGCATCCCGACTGCATTCTGTGGATGGAGAAGAAAAAGCCTGGAAGTTAAAGGTGAGATTCAATAGCAGTAGGCTGCGACTAAAACCCTAGCACTCTCCAGATTGGGAGCTAAGATAGGGATTGCTGTGAGTTTGAGGCCCGTCTGGGCTATATTCTGAGATGAAAGAAAGAAAGAGAAAGAAAGAAAGAAAGAAAGAAAGAAAGAAAGAAAGAAAGAAAGAAAGAACAAAGGAAGGAAGGGAAAGGAAGGAAGGAAGGAAGAAAAATAAATAAATAAATAAATAAATAAAGAAAGAAAGAAAGAAAGAAAGAAAGAAAGAAAGAAAGAATTAGCCAATCAATCAATCAACAAAGAGGGGGAGGCCAGAAGCAACAAGTCAATAAAACTCACCCTATAGAATGGAAGTGATAAAGAGGCTGAAGAACCCCCCACATCCATGCACCACTGCAAAGAATGTAAGCTGGCGCTACCTGTTAAAGGATGCAGAGCTCCTGCACTCTTGCCTTTGCAGTCTGCCCTTGAGACAGATCTGCCCATATGCTTCACTGCTGTTTAATTTAGTGAAATATCAAAAGCAACCTGTCTATCAATATGCGAAACCCTAAATAAAGCCGAATGGGGTGTTATATAGCCACAAGGGGCTGCTTTTAAATGAAAATGTAGCTACAGGAATGATTGAGAATGATGGTACCAGGCTCAGAAACATGGTGATTCTATTTATTTTCATATGTGTGAAAAATTATTTCCCAAGGTGGTTGTAATGGTTAACTTAGGGCATGAGAAGGAGAGGCTCAGGAATTGGGCTGGGGATAAGAGCAGACTTTAGCTTTTTATGGAAGGTGCCTAGTTTTATAGAAGATACTATGTGATCTGGCAGTTAGACACAAAATACAAACAGATTCCTGAGTTTGAATCCTTGCTTTGTCTTTCATTGGGTGGCCCTGGGTGCTTTGCTTAGCTTCTCCGTGTCTCACTTTTCTCATCTATAGGCAGCAATAATAACAGCAATGACTATAACAACAATTAAAACAATGACAGTGACAATAATAATCATAATAGCACCTCATAGAAGACTGCAAGTATTCAGAGTTAACTGAGTACAGTGCTTGGAACCATGCTATTAGTAGTGTGTTTCATATTAATTTATCATACACACACACACACACACACACACACACATATATATTTGTTATATCAAATATTTAGGATATACAGTGTACTGCATATATTATGTATAATATATAGTATATATAATATCCTATATATGCTATATATAATATATTAATTAATATATACTTATTTGTAATACAAGTTAGAAGTGAGATGGACTATGATGGGTGTGGTGGTTTGTCTGTGCTCAGCCCAGAGAGTAGAGGGTGTAGCCCTGTTGGAGTAGGTGTGGCCTTGTTGGAGTAGGAGTGTCACTGTCAGTATGGGCTCTAAGACCCTCATCCTAGCTGCCTGAAAGTCTGTTTTTCTGCTAGCAGCCTTAAGATGAAGATGTTAAACCCTCAGCTCCTCCTGCACCATCCCTGCCTGGATGCTACCATGTTCCTGCCTTGATGATAATGGACTGAACCTCTGAACCTGTAAGCCAGCCCCAATTAAATGTTGACTTTACAAGAGTTGCCTTGGTCATGGTGCCTTTTCACAGTAGTAAAACCCTAACTAAGACAAAAGGAATGAGAAGAAAGGCTTTGTTGTTCTTTCTTGGGAGAAGACAGGCTGTGACCAGCAGAGCACATTTACAGAACAGAATTGCCCTATGTTGTCTTGAAGCAGTATTTTCTTTCTCCCACACAGGGGTGAATGAAGGCTGGTAAATTTCTTTAGCAATATCCAATCATCCTGTGGTGTCCAGGACCTCTGAGTGGGAGAAATACTTGTCTTATTCTCTCTTTCATTTTAACATAATCTAAATTTAACAAGCCTATTAAAGTACAGGTTTCAACAAGACACATTGGACTCATTTCAATATTTAATAAATTCTTCTCCCCAAGAAGGGCTTTTAAATGCCAAAGAAGCATGTGGACAATACTAAATCTATCTCATTTATGCCAAGGTCTTGTGGGTGTGTTAGATGGGGGAACCCCCTTTGTATACCATTAAAAAGAAGGAAATAATTACGGCACCTTTTAAAGTGACAATTGCCCTTCCTGGTTCTCTTGAAAATAATTTTGAATTTCAAGATTCAGGTTTTCCCCCCTTCTTCCAACAAGAGGATGAAACACTGTTTCATCAAGGAAGAAAACTCCAATGTCCTGAGAATCTCGACACAGCCAAAGGTGTCGTTTCCTCCCAGGCTTCTTGGGTGAGTCGCCTGGACTTTATGCACTTGGTCCACTGAGCTACAAGATAATTTAAGACTTGCCTTTGCTGCCTCTGTGGTTGTGGTTCTAGTTAAATCCTTGCTGCATGGCTATGAAAGGAAAAATTTCCCATGAAAATCAATTCTGTAAACGCACAGCTTTTTATTGCTGTGTGTACAGGAGGGTGAACCAGGGTTTGCCTTATACAACCCTGGATCCCCTGAACTCATTCTTTTCCTGCTCACTGAGTGTTGTGATTACAGGTGCATTCCACAGTGCCTGCTTGTGCACCTTTCTTCTATATAGACTGAGGACCATATGTCACAGGCTATACCACATTTCCCTGGAGTCTGCAAGTAGGATGCCTGACTACTGAGAAAGTGGAGGGTGGGACAGGGGAAACTCATTCTATTCTGAAAAGGTCTTTTCTAGTATGCAGACCCAAATCTGTAGACTGTAAATAAAAAAAGATGGGAGGTAGCTAGGTGTGGTGGCACTTGTCTGTCTGTAAGCAGGTGGGAGGCCAAGGCATGAAGATAGGGAATTCAAAATCCATCTGGGATATGTAGGGAAAATTTGTGCAAAAACAAATAAATGTATATGTGACTGACCCAAAGGATCTGGCTGTATCCACAGAGGATGGAATCTCGCAGTGCTTGTTCATCAACAATCAGGGTAGGCCTATTCTTTGGAAACTGTGTCTTGGGCATCTGCTTTATCTGCCCCTTCACCTCTCCCCTGTGATTTCCTTTGTCTAAGATTCACTGACCTGGGTGGCTTATGGGTTGAGTGGGTGTTTGATATACTTAGGATGTTTAAGCATCCCAAATGGACAGCCAGATAAGAGAAAAAGCATTCCCTAAAAGTCTCCATGTTTGGTGCCATCCTAAGGTTAATTGCCATAATAGCATCCCTTTAATATCTTGGAGACCCTTCTCTCCCAATTGGGGCCGCAGCCCAGGGCCTGATGGAAGACACTAGGCTGAATCAGCTAAGTCCCAAGGGAAAGGGGTGAACTAGAAACATGTGCATCATCGATGCTTTCCTTTCTCATGGCCATGAGCTGCTCAGAAAAGAGCCAGGGGAGGTCTCTCTATCAGCCTGGCTGACAGCCTCATGCCCCTGTTGTTCCCAGGGAAATCATGCTTTGGTTGATCATGGTATTTTCTTGGAACACTAGTTCTGGCATAAATACACACTCAGAAAAAACGATGCCATCCTGGAAGATATACAGTATGTTCCTGGCAAGAGACACCAGGCATATCTCTTCCACTGCCTGCTGCCCTTCCCAGCGCCCAGCTGCGTCGTGAAGCTGAAGCAGTGAAGGAGCCAAGTCTGTGTGATTGGCTGCTTCCCCTAGGTCAGAGGCAGCAAGGGAGTGCCCATCCGAGGCCCCGTGCCCATGTAGCTTGTAACTGATATCTACCATGACAATTGACTGACCTAAGAGAACAGAAAGACGTCTCCCCCCAAATAGAAAACATTACAGAAGTGTGCCCCAGCTCCATTCCAAGTATCCAGCGCTTCAACATCCGTCTTAAAAAACACAGAATGACAATAAATAAGAAATGCAATCGCTTCTGAGATAAATGAAAGCAGCACACACACAAACACACACGTGACTAGTCTTAGAGGGCTAGAGATGTAGAACAGGAGTAGATCATTCACAAGGACCTGGCTTTGATTCCCAGAACTGTAAAGAACCACTTCTATAATTAACCAAGTACAGGAATTGCCCTATCAAATATAAGCACAGTTTTTTATATTTCACCATTTTACATATGGTAAAACATTTTGAAGTGACAGGTGTGCCCAGTGACAGTGATTTTCTAAGAGAGAGTCATTGTCTTAAGGGGGTCTGCATCCTCAAGCCTGAAGCTTGTGGCAGTGCAGTGAGACAGGGATACAGCATTGTCCTGCTGCAGCTGACTTTCACACAGATATGTAGAGTCCAGGTAGTCAAAGGGTCCCTTTGGAGGGAAGAGGATCTCAGAGAGGAGAGTCTCAGGAACAGAATTAAGAATGGAACAAGGCAAAGGGAAGCAGCCCTCACCAGTGGGAGAATGCAGGCTCTCCAGAGAAGAAAGTTTGGACCCTCCACAGAAGAATGTGAAGAGGAGTTTCTTAGAGTTGGGCAAGGCCAGGAGAGGACTCTCCTTACAATCTAATATGGTGTGGCTGTGCCAATTCACTTTAGGATTTCTGCTCTCTAGAAATGTCAAGTGCTGTGCCTGCTTGTTTTAAGCTTCTTAGCCTAGGTTGCTTTCTAACAGTGTTGTCTAGCATCTAAAGCGGTTCCTGCTTCTCACTTCCTCTCCCATAAGCTTCTCGTGTAGCAGTGTACCTTAGTATACCTGAAGACTTTAGCACAACTGACTCCATGTTAGAAGCACCATTATGACTCTAGAACCCAGCGTGTAGGCCCCAACACCTGCCAATATAAAGACCCAGTCCATCAAAGACCTATTCCATAGTTCCAGGATCCCAGAAAGTCCCTAAATGCACTAACCTTGTTTTTGTGGCTTCTGAAGTTTCAATTCTCACTGACTGTTCTTGCTAACAGGTATGTGTCAACTGGAATGTGGTTTTTGTACATAAGAAGCAAAGAACAATGAGACTTGGGGCTATACAGTTTGGGCAAGTTCCCCACATAGCCTGCCGGCCACTGGGCCATCAAATAAAGATGTTTTATTGGCTTTAAGAGTCTGTGTGTTCTCTGAAGGAGTTACCCTTCAAGACATGTTCCCAGCACATATTTCCTTTGATACATAGATTGCCTAGATGTGTGTGTGTGTGTGTGTGTGTGTGTGTGTGTGTGTGTGAGAGAGAGAGAGAGAGAGAGAGAGAGAGAGAGACAGAGACAGAGACAGAGAGACAGAGACAGAGAGAAACAAAGACAAATACATGTGATGCAAGTATACATTCCTAATGAAAGAGAGGGAACACGAAGCATTATATGTATCTCACATAAAAAGCGATTGCATCATGTGTATATAGGTGCATATTTGCTTTGCTTTACACAATGGCATCCTCTCTTCCTCTTTCTACATCTTGTTTCTAATCTCCCCACGGCCTATATTGGAAACCATCCCATATCCGTGTGCACAGATAAGCTTTATTCTTCACATTTTTTAATATAAAATATGGAAGGAAATCAGAAGTCTCAAATCAGATTTGACACTCAGCCTATTTTGCTGCTTTGCCTGTGAGGGGCTCTTGCTTCCCCCTGAGCATTCTCGTCAGTGCCCAGAAGGAACCCATATATAATTTAGCTGGAAAGTGGGGATGCTGGGTTGGTTCTGGTATTGTGTGTATGTCTCTCTGCCCTCTCTCATTTCTTCTGCTTCTTTCTGTCAAAAAATAAAAATAAACCAAAAGACATGAATGCCATTAGTGGTGCCTGGGTGTGGGCAGTGTGTCTACTCGGTGCTATCACTGGCACAAACAGCACTGCTTTCTCAGTAGCTGCCTCTCAAACTATGGCTGGTTACTTCGCATCTGCTTCCTGAAATATAGCTTCAGAGCATATAAGCTTCATCGCAGTACCCTTGAAGATTAGGCTCAGTCAGATATTCCAAAGAAAGGCCCTTCTGTCTGCCAGGAAACCTCTAGATTACCCTCATGTTACTAGAACTCACAGAACTAAGGGAGTCCCACCCTGCTCACAGCCATCACTTGGATAATGGTGAAAGAATAAGCATTCAAGTTAGCCTAGGCCCGAGGGTAGGAGACCACTCACTGCATATTGATATGGTGCACTTTGGGGGAGTCACATAGAGAGCCCTTAGTTCTCCAGGTACTGATTCCTGAGAAATGCATCCAACCAAGCAAATGCAACTGAGCCTCAGTATTGAGGGACTTTATGAATGTCACTCATAGGCATGGGATACCAACATGGCAGGCCTCAGCTACTTAGTCTCCAGATATGCCAAACATACGGTGGCACTACTCTAGTGTGGTCCAAGACCCAAGCATACACAAGGACCATTCACTGTCACATTGTTTGGATGAACTGTCTAATGTGGTAAAATGTTCCACATATGCAAAGACATGCCTACTGAGGGATGTCTATCACAAAAGGTCACAGAACATCTCCCAAGAGGAGGGCATGAGCCATCCTGTAGGACATTTAGAATGTGTAGGTTTGATCAACTAAGGGTCTGAAGAGTCAACATTTCTGCATAGTTCCCAGTAAAGAGGAAAGCCTTTCTTTCCCTGCTAGACTTCTATACTGAGCCCCCTGCCCCAGAGAGTACTGCTAATCTAATTAGTGGCTGCCACCATATGGTTAGAGACATTCCCAGTGATCTTTGAGATAATTTCCTGTCCACTATCCTACAGAAGATGAAACCAAGCTCCAAGAGTTTGAATAAATCGTTTCCGGTTGTGCAGCACCTCCGTTCAGATGGGCCTCTGATCACAGGGCCAGGCTGTGAGCCCCTTTCCTGTTGCCTACAAGTACTAAAATAGGCACCACAGAAAGCAATTGGTGTGGCTTAAAAAAAAAGATGGCCAGCAAAATTGTGACGTTTCCTGTGCTTTTAAACGGTTACCTCCACCAGGAGCATTTTGTAGATTTCTGAATTTATTAAAATTTCCCATGTAGCATAATCATGGGAAATGGGAACTGAGAAAAATCAGGAAGAATTAGGAAGTTCATTCACAGAAAAACAGGGATGCAAACAGGACCTCTACTTTGATACGAAGAGCCAGTGACCCACAGAATGGGTCCATTTCTTTCTGTCAGCCATCAAGGATGCTCAAGCCAGACAGCCCCTGCTCTGTCTGTGATTGGCAATACCTGGAGGTTCAGAGAGGCAAGGACTGCTGAGCAGAGAGGGCATGGCATTTGATCAGTCTTGGAAATATGATTTTAAATGTTAAATATTTAAATTTCTTGGACCCTGTGCCAAATCCTGAATCACTAAATCTTTGAAACTGCCCCCTCGGTGCCATTTACCGCTTCTTTGAATGCATATAGAAACTACAATAGTAATTATTTCAAATTCATAATAGCTGTTTTCACATTCTACATTATAGGTGGTTTGAACACTGGAATAATTTTTCTGAATTGTTCAACATCACATGTCCAACATTCAAAGCAGTGTCCTGTAGTCATCAGTCTTTCAGTAAAACTCAGGGAATGAATGAATGAATGAATGAATGAATGCAGTATGGCAGAATATGTTCTCTGTAAGATGAGTTTCTCACTGAGAGAGAGGGCTGGCCACTTAAAAATGATATTCTGTTTTGTCTGAACAGACATTGAACAAAGTCTCAGAAACCAAATGGCCGGAGACTGAGTTTCTGTTGTGTGACATTACGATTATAACCGTCAGGATATAGGTTAAGCATGCCTTATCCTAGGTTCTTGGGACTAGAAGTATTGACTTTGATTTTTTTTCAGTTTTTTAAGTATTTGCAGTTTTAGCATTTGATATCTAGTGAAAACATATTTTCCAAGTTAAAACATAGTTTTGTTTGTTTCATAGATGCCATATACACATAGCCTGAAGGAGGAAATGCTGTATTAGACTTTCTTCTTCTTCTTCTTCTTCTTCTTCTTCTTCTTCTTCTTCTTCTTCTTCTTCTTCTTCTTCTTCTTCTTTATTACACCTGCAATTTAGCTGAAATCCATCTGGAAATCAGGACTAAATTTTCCACTCCTGGCCCCATGCCAGTGTTCCAGTGTTTCACGTTATGGATCATTTGGATTTCAGAGTGTTGAATGAGAGATGCCGAACCTGTGTTGATCATTTTATCTGTGTCTCTATTTGCTCATCTGTAAAAAGGAAGATAAAAATCAGTGGATCTCATGGGGGGCACTGTTCTTAGAACAGAGTGGAGGCCTGGGAAAGTGTGTGTAAATGATGCAGCCGTCTCTGATGATGGCTGTGGTAATGTCTTCCTTCCATATGCTCTGGGGCACCATGGACTTGACCCTCTTTCCTGAAGGACTGCTTCCTGCTCCTTTGCTTAGTCTGGGCTTGCCCTGTCAGGTGCTCCCTTCACTAGATCACAGTTGAAGAAAGTTGGATAAGCAAGTTTTCAGAGATCTATCACCACCATCAATCACCTCTTAGAGTACTGTATTTCAGGACACTAACTTCCAGGTGATGAGGAAGCCCTGTGAAGGAGAGTCACATTGGTATGGTTTTGTATCATGTACAGCAAGCAGATGATGATTGTCATCAATGAAACTGTTCCCAGAAGTGTGAAGGGCAGTAAAAAAATGACTCGGAGTTTTGAGAAAAAGGAAACCTGTGCTAGACAGAACAACACCTGGTCTCACTTTACCTAAGGTGGGGAGTAGAAAATCAGACTGGATAACTATTGAATTGTTAACATTTCAAGAATACTGAATTTATTAATAAGATTTTCCTATATTAAAATATGAAGTTGAAGAAAGCATAAAGAGGGAAATGTGTAAATATTCAAGCAGAATTTATATTTGATTTTTTTCAGATGTCAAACATGAACTTGAGGTTTAGGAAAGGTGTTTTATTTTCAGTCTCTCTTTCAAGTTAAAAAGACTCTTGAAGTAAATAAAACACTGAGAGAAAGTAGTCAAACCTCAGGGAATGCCATTAAAATATGGCCTCAGGTTTGAGATCAGGAAAAGGCATGAATACAGTACTGTATGTTAAGGCCTCAGACAAACCTAAAGAAGTAACTTCCAGACCCCCTCATCTAGAGAACAGAGTCATATGTACTAAATCTAGACAACTACCCAGAAAGGAGGTCACAGGCCTTACAGGAGAACCTGCAGTTGTCACTTTCCTAAAACAATATAATTTCCAAATGTGTCCCTAACACTTATCCATATACATGAAGGTAAGTGTAGCCAGGTGGAGACTACTGCAGAGACCCACAACTGGTTAAAAGTCAGAGAACACGTGACTATGCAGTGCCAAATCCCAATTGGTACATCTGCATTGCAACCCCTGTATCTAAAGCTCAGGGGCCATCATAGAAGAGGGAGCAGAATGAGTGTAAGATCCAGAGGACTAGAATCTCTACTGCTACCTGGTGTCTTCTACACATGGCAAGGAGTGTCAATAATATGCTGTCCTCTACAAGACCTGTATAATGAAAGCAACAGTTGGGGTACCAGCATCAGTGGGGGGATTGCCACAAGGTCCTGCTTATAAATGAGGAGCTGTAAGCATTCAATGGCTGATATGACAAGGAGAATCTCTTTTCTCCAAGGATATGCCCCTTGATACTTGTTACCTTATCCTATGTGTTCAGCACTACACATGTGAACATATGAGCAACACTAAATGCATTCATTAGGTTTTTTACATATACATATTTATATACACAACTGTGCATAGGTAACAATAAAAATCAAAGAAAGCATGTGTTTGAAGGGGATATGAAATGAGTTGGAGGTGGAAGAGGAAGGGATGGAAATGACATATAGTATTCATGTATGAAATTCTCAAAAAATGTTAGGTTAAAGAAAAGGTGAGTGACATTAACGTGAACTAAAAAATTTCATAAGCCTTTTATGCTTTGTGTGTGGTGGGTGTGGTATGTTCACATGTGTACTAAAGGTGCACAAGCATGCACACACATGTACATGCATGTGGAGACCTGAACTTGATGGCAGGAGTCTTCCTCAACTGCTCTTCGATATATTACGTTTTGGGGCGGGATCTTCAGACAAACCCTTACTTGGCAAACATTGAGAGTCCTGCTGTCCAGTTGGCTCCCAGGATTCCCTGTCTCCACCTTCTGAGTTTGTAATTACAGTCGATTTATTACCCAAAGGCATTTTATGTAGGTTGTGAGATCTGAACTCCATCTGTCTTCTTTGTATTGGAAGTAATTTGACTACTGAGATGCCTTCTTCTGAGCCTGAGACACTTTTAAATGGAAAAACAAAAATAAAGAGAAAAAAACCCTGATTTGTTATATTTCTAAAACCTGGAAGAAGCTTAAAGAGTTTTTCAGCTGTGAAGAGGCCATTTCTAATGGAGAGGAGGAAAGAATTACACAAAAGTCAAGATCTAGAGCTCAGGTAGCAGTTAGAGCTACTGAGAAAAAGTCCAGGGAACTTCAGTGGGCTTTGATCCGTCCCTGTCCTCTGGCCTGCAGAGCAGAGAGAACTGAGAATTTGTGAGACTTCAGAATCCTGTCTGGACCAGAGTTAACTGAACTCTAAGGTACCTGCCACCTGCCTTCCTGTTTATGTCATTGTGTGGTGGACGGCTCCACAGGACAAAAACAGACTATTTCTAAGGAATAGCACCCAAGCTCCCTCGTAAAGTCTGAGGCTGAGGCCACAGTGAGATGGATGAAAGTTTATAGTCACATGGCAGCCCTTTGCTGAATCTTGCTTCCAATGACTCCCATCCCACCTGCCCTCTGGCAATGAGATACTGAAAGAAGAGAAACAAACAAACAAACAAATAAATAAGGCAATGCACATGCCTAACCATGGGACTGCTAGAAGAAATACTCTGCAAGACACTAAAATCATGGAAGAGATGAGCATTCAATACCATCTCGTGAATGATGGTGGTGGCACATCTTTAAAATTTTTAAAATAGTTTTTCTTCATTTTATGTTTTATTTATAAGTACTTGCTAACAAGGTTTTCTTTTTTAATTATACATATTTATGAAGCAGAGAATGAGAATTTAATGTATGTTTTTTAATGTGTAATAGTCAAATCAGGGTACATAGCATTTTCGATTCCTTGAGCACATGACATGTTTTTAAATGAGAAAAGAGCCAGTGTAATGTAAGCATCTCTCTCTCTCTCTCTCTCTCTCTCTCTCTCTCTCTCTCTCTCTCTCTGTCCCCACACGTGTGTGTATGATGAAATATTTAGAAACATAAAAGAGATTGTAACAGAGTAACAACTGGCAAGAGAAATCCCTAAGTCCACACATTATCTGTGCAGAGTTATTGCCAGTGATTATTATGAACTTCGTGCTTAT
This sequence comes from Apodemus agrarius, assembly GCA_964023405.1. Classification (NCBI taxonomy): domain Eukaryota; kingdom Metazoa; phylum Chordata; class Mammalia; order Rodentia; family Muridae; genus Apodemus; species Apodemus agrarius. Next base: position 118,127,406 of record OZ030005.1, on the reverse strand, counting down.
CTGTGCTTGTAAATAAATGTACACTTGTGATTTGGAGCTGTACTTCTACTGTTGCTTTGTATTGTTTGAGAATTTATATATATATAAAACTCACATTTACTCTAAACATATTATTGGACTCTGTGATATCAGGGCATAGTCCTTTTCTGGTGAGCTGTCAAGGGGCTGGATATGCAGATCCCTACCCACCAAGCCTCACTCTAGCCTTGATTGTTTCTGGTCATCAGCCTGTGGTGGGAAGGAGATGAGGACCTGCAAGTTTCATCTTATCAGGACATAGGTCTTCACCTTTATCCCTTGGTACACTGTAACTTTAATTTTTACAAATTCTATTTTTAATGATGGTTCTTAAACACTTAACCTCGCTTGTAGCCTACCACCCACCAGAGGTAATGGGAAAGAAAAAATATGGGGGAGAAGTGGACCTGTTTAGAAAGGTTCTTTGAAGCAACTTCCATCTGTGTTATCTGGAAATTGGCAGTTCGGTTCACAGGTCAGTAGGCAGCAGCTCGATCCCGTTTATAAACACTTCACGGATACACCAACAGTCCAGTTCAGTAGAGACAAGTTAGCAACGCCAGTGACTGGACTCAAGTCAGCAGGAGGAACCAACCAGAACATGAGAAGTTTTCTGCTGTGCTTCTCTCAGGGAAGTGAAGATCAGCGAAGACGCAAGACCCAGAGGCATTGCCCCATCTCTGGAACTCCATGGAGTCCTATTTGTACCCTCCAGACATCACATGTCCCCCATGTGCCTTGCTTCAACACCGTTCTTAACACAAACATCCAATAAGCCCCAGTCCTTAGAAGTGACAACAAACGGTCACACACCATCAGAAGGTTTTTGGTGTGCTTCTTTCTATGGCATCCTGACCAAAGCAACTACATGCATGTCATTAGCAAAGAATTTTTTATCACATGCCCTTTCTTTTTTTTTAATTTTTATTTTCTATATTCTTTGTTTACATTCCAAAGGTTTTTCCCTTTCCCAGTTCCCTCCCACCATACGTCCCATAATTCCTCTCCCCCCCAACTATTCCCCAATCACCACCCCCCCCTCCACGATTTCTCTGTTCTGGGTCTTCAAAACTGGATCCAATCTTTTCTTTTCAGAACATCCTCTCTCCTGTGTCTGCTTCAGTGAAACATTCCTTCATGAGTCTGCCTTAGCACTTTACACCTGTGTCCATTTTAATGAAATGTTCCTTCACGTATTTGCCCTAGCAAAATACCATCCAGCTGACTTTTCAAAGAACCTCCAAGTTTCCATGTCACTGCACTGATCTTAGCAGCAAGTCAGAGTGCTGTGAAAGAGCCAAACTACCAACAGAATGTCTAGCATGCAGAAGAACCCTTTCCATAGTGAGCATCTCCAGCACCAGGTGCTTGTGTGGGAGCGAGGCCACCATAAATCCTAGTCTGCCCTGTGCTCCAAGCAATATCACCAGAAGCAGAGCAATTATATCTAGTCACAGAGTATGGGAAAGAAGTTGTGCTAAGCAGCTATGTCTTGATATTATTTATTACCCAGTCATAAGTAGTATTGTGATTGCCATTGTTTTAAATCTGTTTCCATTGAGTTTCCTTTTCAATTGCGTTGGTGAGACCCACACTTGAGTTGGTGCATGGAGAGGAGATGGTTCGCTCTCTGCCGACCACCCTCACTGGCAGCCAAGCAGCTCTGCAGATCATCCAGCACACCGGTAGCTCCAGCACTAATCAGGCTCCAGATCAGCAAAGATGACACAGATACCTGTCAGCCACTATGATGAAGTCTAACAAGGATGGATGCAAGGCTCTGGATTCCCATTTAAAAGCCAGATGCCCAAGGACATGTGGCTTAACGGAAATACAAGGCTTAAAAAAACTCAGCCTCTTTTCTTTCTTACATTAAGCTTGTAGGTACAGCGAGAGTAATGTGGCTGCCAGGGAATCTGCTGGCTGGAGACACCATTAATGAATCGAAGTGAAGCATCACAAGTGAAGATGGTATGTGCACTTACTCTGAGGGGATCAGAAGACAAAGACACTTGAAAAGTTACACTGACAAGCCAAGGGCAGGGGCCAGAGTCCATCACTGTAGGGAACCCTGAAGGGCTAAAGTGCCACATGACTACGAGTCTTGGGGACATCTTCCAACACAGAGATTAGCTGCTTGAAACTTGAGAATACCAAACTCTGTGCACACTGCTTTGCACCCATGCTGATGACAAAAATTAACCCATAAACTAAGCATGCTAAATGATTCCTAACAGCTTACCATAGACATGCGTCGCCTCAGCAAGTAGCTCTGCTCTCTCTATCTCCTCTCTTTTATTAAATAATAGAGACGTGCCTTCATGTTTAAAGGAAGTGCTTCATGGCTCCCCTTTGGCATACTTAACTCTTGCACTCTGGGACCATTAGTAAGTGCAATCAGGGTTAGTCCAATATAAGCACACCATTATGCAAATTAATCTGAAGATGGAGGTGTACACTGAATGACTAAATAGGGGTGGGTATAAAAGTGTGAATACACTGGACAAAGCTAGGATAGAATGGAGCAGGAGGGTTCATGATGTTGCCACACCCCACAGAGCAGTATACAATTAACTTATCCATTACTTATTTCTGGTAATGTCTTTTTTAATATTTCCAAACTATTTCTCAGATAGCTGAGATAGTAGGAAATGAAAGTCTGGGTAAGAGGAGACTACTTTACTTTGAAGTAATGCATACCTGGGTGCATAAATTAAGAAAGGATTTTGTTTGTAAAATGTGCAAATATTCATCCTGTATCATGTTTTTATCCCCCGACTTAATGAATTTTTTACTAAACAGATACTGGATTCCCAGCACTGCTTATGGTACTGGAGATAGATGAGTCCCTTCCCATCCAGTGGCTTCTATGTTTATAAGACCAACTGAATGAACAAGGCCGTGGGAGAATGGTGTGCTGTGAAGGAAACAGATAAGGATGCTAGTGAAGGAAATGTCTGGAGGATCACGAAAATCTTCCATTTCGTTATTTAAAGTAGGTCTCTCCAAGGTAACAGTATCAGAAATGCTACTTAATGAGAAAAAAGTTGTCTAGAGAACCACAGTGTCCTGGGAGAGAGTAGGAACAGAAGGTAAAAAGTTATCCACAAATGCATAGGTAAAATGTTGTATATGCATGTGTGCATGCATGTATATGTATATGTTTATGTGTGTATTAATATCCATATTTATATATTAACTATATCTTTATATAATCTATTTATATATATATAACTGTGTATATGATTCATATCTATATCATCTATATCAATTTTATATATATTTGGATGGGTGACACTGGGCAACGCAAAAGGTTTGGACTGAATGTCACCTGGAAATGGATCTGTCCACAGCTAGAGTTATTCACTGTCCTAAAGCACCTTCCCCTACTCTTCTTTGGGTCTTAAGTCAGGTTTGAAGTTTGACAAGATTGTTGTATACAGAGGATATGACATCAGCAATGGAGGGCACAGACATGGAGTTTCTTAGCGTCCTTAAAAGTCCGTGTTTATCCATCAAGGAAGCTGGTGTGGAGGATTTGAGTATGTGCAATGTCATAGCCTAAGTGTCCTAGGAAGCTTTTCTAATGGGCCTGGGGGCAGATATGGATGGTTAATCAGCTCAGCAAAGAACAGATATTTCTCATTTATATCTGTAGGCAATGATGCAATCTGCACTGGAGGGTTCTGTACTTTTCCTCACATGAAAAGTCCAAGAAAAGTCCAGGCATTGCCCCTAGTGATAGATGGCTGTCAGGCCATGGCTAAGTTCATGTTTCCCCAGACAGTCATGGAGGTTGTTATGCAGATGGGTCCTTAAACAGCAGCAGACTGAGCAGTAACCACAGCTTTCCTTTTCCATTGTCTTTCAATTATTCCAGTTTTTCAAGGGGAGCCCCTCACGTGACTTTTGTACCCCAGTCTTGTTCTCTTTAGGAAGGGAGATAAATCTGTAAGGAGAGGGCATTTTTGTGGGACTTTATCAGTTTCACTTTGCTCCATTAATTTACATCTGCATTTATGCATTTAAGGCAGCAAGGTGGAGTTGTATTTATGTCAGAGCACAGTGGTTACTTTTATAAACTGATTACTTTAGAAAAGAGCCACATCGATTCTTTTTAAAAACACACCTAGGCACAAGTGATCTATGCTGTGAACAGTAACCATACTTAAAGTCATTCTGCTGGCAAGCACATGGGTGGTGAGACCTTGAGTCTTTCCCAAGGTTGAGCTCTTTAGATTCCATTCAACAAGAAGGGATGGGGGTTGGGAGTTAGATGCTTCACTGATTTTTCTTGAACAAAGCTGATGCTTTCAAGAAAGTCTCTAAGGATCCCCAGTCTTCCTGCTCTCATCTTAGTTCAAGGTTCAGGACACCTGACAGCAGGGAACTGTCCACTCAGCCACTCCAGTCCTACAGAGAGTTGTTTGGTCTAACACTAGCCAACTCTGTGTGCTTTCAGGCAGACACTTTTACAAGTTACTGACATTTGCAATCTGTTGACTTTAAGCAAAGCAAACAACTTTTCCTACTTTGGGTGAGCCTGACCCAACAAGTTGGAGGGTCTGAAGTCCAAAGTCTTAAGAAGGAAAGTCACATCCAAACTGAGAGGTCTTCAGAACCCAGGCTTGAGACTGTGGTGTGAGATGTCAGCTTTCATCCTACCTTTATCCTACAGATTTCATATCTGCCAGCTCTGCAAGTTGTGAATCAGATTAAGATAATCCCCCTTCCCACCTGCATTGTCTCCGCTATCTCTCATGAACCCTTGACTGATTTGGAGATACATGACTAATGCTCAAACTTTAATGACTGAATTATAATCCAGCAATATCACAAGCAGTGATATCTGCAGGAATTTATTATTTCTTACCAATGAGATAAATCTGGGTTTCAGGCAAGGTTTGATTCAGGAGATCAAGCAAAAGCTTGTTTTTCCCCACTTCCTGATTATAATATACTGTGGTCATTCTTGACAGTTTCAGATTTATGTCCTTTGATGACCACAATTAAGACAGCATCACACACATTTCCAACAGTTGCCTTGAGTGTCAGTGTCTCTATTCTCAATTAATCATCTGCTACCTTTGAATGACTCATTAACACCTTCCATCTTCACCTATTGCCCTGAAGGTGTTCTGTATAGAGTTAACAGAGCAAAAGTCAAGGGACAAGTATAACAGAGACTCATCACACAATAATATCTCAGGCACTAGTGGGCGCAGCATCTCATGATTGCTCAGAGTAGTTGGCCTGGTGAAGATGCTATCCAGCATGTCTAGAATGGGTCTTTGCATTCTGCATATAAAACAAGTTTCATGGGACTCTGCTTCACTGTGCTCTGGCCAGGCTGCTAGCATCAAGGCATTGCATAAGTCTCTGTCAGAGCCTTGATATGGTAAGACTGAGCAGGTTACATTCCACCCTGACTCTACCTCTGATGTCACTGCTGCCCTCTGTGCTGGGTTTTGGCCCCAACCTTCTGAAGGAGCTGACTGTCCTGCCTCAGGCAGGAGTAGAAAGCCTCCTAGATGCATATTTCACACAGCATAAGCCCCAGAGGCTGCTCATTCTTGCTCCATGTAAGTGAGGATAGATAAAGATGTCGCTGTCTCTGGGGTGCCTTCATACAGGAGTCCACAGGCCTGAAGATTTACGTGCTCACTGGCTGGATCAGAGAAACAGCCCAGAGCTGCTGTTTGTATGCTATGTGTGAGATTCACTGGAGAACAGCAGAGGTCAAGGCAGAGTCATATAATTTCATGGTTGAAGACTTTAGCCCATACCACACACTCCTCAGATAAGGTGTTTATTGCTGTAGGGGAAATTTGAACTTTGTTGGACAAAGGAGACCAAAGTCTTTTACTTTTTAAATACCATGTTAGTCTTTCAGCCAAAGGCTTATGGTCAGCATCTGTGTCTGGATTTTAAATAGTGCAGGATTGGGGAGGCACCTGACATAAGAGAATCATTGAAGCTTAGAGAAAATGTCTACAGTTGGATCAGCTGTTCTGAAGTATATGCCAAACCATCAGCAGCTGGTTCAGTCAGTGTGCGAGAGTAAGGAGAAATACTTAGAACATGTTAGGAAAATTTTATGAATCAAAGGCTGATTAATTCAAAGATAATGACCAGAAGTCAGACTAGGGGTGGGCAGGTTCCAGGAAGTGATTAGGGGCCAGAGATGGGCAGGGTCCAGGGGTAGGCAGAGGCTGGGTGGACTGAGACAAGCGTAGGTAAAGTCCAGGGGTGGTCAGATTACAGGGGTGGGTAAGTGGTGGGCAGTCTGGGGTGAGCAGAGGCAAAGATTGGAGGTTGTTTTCATATCTGACATCCAACTCCCTTGTTAAAATAAATTTGAAGGGATCGAGGATTTGTCCTAGCTTGCTTCTTTTCATTTCTTCATTTGATCTTAAATTCTATGGATGTGCTCATGAATAAATTCCAAGATGAAACCAAATCTGCAATAGGAAGGATAATCAATCAGATATATCTGGGCATTTTCCTTGTTAAAAATGTGTTTTTGATAAGGACAGCAGATGTCTGCCTTGGTCAACATTAGTATCTACCATATATTGCAACATGAAATAAATGATTTTGACACCACTGCATTAAGTATCTAGAAACACTTTGATTTCCAGCAAGAATGACAGGATTGTTTGAGGAAACCAAAGCAAAGGCACATGATATTACAAACAGGCAGGATTTAAGTAGCAATGATGAAGCCCATGGAGGGTAGCAAGAGCACAGGCAGGAACAGGTAAGAGAGAACCAGATTAGTAGTATGCATCCTGTAAGACACACTTGCAAGTGGCACCCGGGATTCAAGTTAGTTTAATTATAAAGGAAACAGTACTGACACATGTAACTGAATGGTTCTTGCTTCATGTATGGTGAGAACTAGGTGTCAAATGATGCCACCAGGAATCTTTCTGCATATCTTGGCTCCACTTTATTTATTTATTCATTTATTCATTTATTTATTTATTTATTTATTTATACATTCATTCACTTTATGTCTCCTCTTCCTCTTTCCTCTCCTCTCAGTTTCATCCTTACATATCCCTTCTCCTATTATCCCCTCCCCTTCTCCTCAGAAAAAGGGAAGTCCCTCTTTGGGTGCCACACTACCCTGAGACATCTAGTTGCAGAAGGACTTCCTCTTCCATTGAGTCCCAAACCAGGCAGTCCAGCTGGGAGAAAGGGATCCAATGTTAGGCAACAGAGTGAAAGACACCCCCCACTCCAGTTGTTAGGGGACCCACATGAAGACCAAGCCTACATCTGCTCCAAATGTGTAGAGGCCTACGTCCAGCTGCTGCATGCTCCCTGGTTGGTGATTCAGACTCTGTAAGCTCCCAGGGACCCAGGTTAGTTGCCTCTGTAGGTCTGCATGTGGTGTCCTTCACCGCTCTGGCTTGCTCAATTCTATCTCTCCCCTTCCACAGAATTCCATGAGCTCCACCTGATGTTTGGCTCTGGGTGTTCTCATCTTGTTCCACTTCATCCAAACTGCTTTTTAGTTAGACTGTCTGCCAGAAGTAAAATGTGAGCATCAGCAACTCCATCCTGCCCATGCAAAGATGTATTTGTTCCTACTGGATGTACCCTGGGCTTCTACCAGGAGCTGTCATGGTGAGAATGATATATCAGGACCTGAAATTGAGTAGCTCTGATTTTAGTCCAGGATAGGAGTCATATCTTTTCTTTAGCCAGTTGGTGATAGCTCAGGGAATATAGTATTCTCATTGGCCAGTTTTTAACCCTGAATCCTGGAAGCATGAACAGTCTTGTCCAAATGGCACTAGTTGGATTTAGTAAGGGTTGTAAAAAATAAAAAATAAAAAAACCTAGAAAAAACAAACAGAAAGAAGCTACCCTCTGAAGTATGACATTCCTTGTGTGATACATGCAAGCTAATTCAGAGTAAGCATTGCTGCTGGTCAGTGGAGAAGGAGTAGGGAAGATGGATGATGAAGGGCACAGAACAGTTCTCGGGCAGAGCAGTGGATCTATTTTTTAACTTGAATGTTTCCCGAAAACTGGTGACCTGCGCTACTGGTCCATGTCCATAAAGCAACAGTTGAAGTTAGTTTTCAGTCAGATAAATCACATAACTGGGGGCTTACGATCATACCGTAGAAACTAGAGTGTGAATTTCAGAATGGCAATTGCTAGCGTGGGAAGCAGGGTCCCTGCTGATTCCTTGTGTGTCTTCCAACTTATCTTTGACTCAAAGCTTTGCAGTGGCAGCAGGTGATGCTCAGTAGCTCCTCACCTCAGCTCTGAGCCGCCTCTCCTTCTCTGCCTTATCCCTTTGTGTGGGCAAAGCTGGAAGCATGAGCATCTGGCTTGACATTCATTCTGCCTGCAGGAGCCGATATGTGCCCTGAGATGGGGGGTGGGTGGGGTGGGTGGGTGGAACGAAGAACCAGTGTCCTTGTGCTCCACCTCTTGGGTGGACAGTTCCTCCTGCGGCTTTAATAGACACCTAGGAGAGACCCAGCAGGGCCTTTTGCAGTAGCCTCCAACCAGTGTCTTCCCTTATTTACACATGCTGCCCATGTAACATCTTCTTTTTTATTTTCTATATTCTTTGTTTACATTTCAAATGATTTTCCCTTTCCCAGTTGGTTCCCCCCTCCCCATAAGTCCCATAAGCCCTCTTCCCTCTGCCCATTCCCCAATCAACCCCCTCCCACTTTTCTGTCCTGGTAATCCCCTACAATGCTGCATCAAGCCTTTCCAGGACCAGGGCCCTCTTTTGTCTTTTTTCACACTCCCTGTTAGACTTCTGAAGCAACTTAAAGAGATCAGGGATGGGGGAAGAGTCAGTCTAACTCAACCAGGCAAGACCTTGAGATCTTGGTTATTAGCATACAAAGCAAAGGGAAGCCTTTCTTCCACAGGAATGGGAATGGTCTGCCATGAGGAAAGGAATGCTTGGAGTTTCTATAGAGGGTGGGATGAATGGAAGTTTAAGTGCAGCTTGTGAGGCCTACCTGCAAGTCTGTAATCTGTACTTCGTAGAGTTGTTTGTCCAGACAAGGTTGTTCTATCTTTAGAAACTACCTTGCCCTGACTATCAGAACGTAGGTGATATGGAACGACTGAGTTAGGCAGTGGCAGTGCGGGGAGGGGGCTTACAGTTTCATCATAGAGGCCAGAGACTTCAGCAAGACTTGGGGGAATGGAAAGTTTCCTGGGCAGCGTCTGGCAGAGTTTGTTTAAGGTTTATTTGACATATCCCAGCTCCTAGGAGATAAAGGATGGGTCAAAGAGGATAGAGGTTCAGACAATAAGGTGGGAAATTTGGGAGGGTTTTTTTTTCCTGCTGAATGTGGGTAGAGTGGGTAGAGGTCTAGGTATGGAGGAGTTCTGTAGGTGTGGTAGCAATGGTAGGCTATGGTAGCCCTCCTGACATGAGGAATTCTGTGATCCCTGGGCGGTGAAAGTTTTATCCTTTGTAGAATGAACTTTGTAAAGCAGCATTTTAAATAGGACCAATAGGCTTTTCCACAGTGAGAATCTTCTACAGGGTTACCAGGGACCCTCCCACAGGTTCAAATGCCCTTGGTGGAACTAAGGAATGAGGTACAGAGATTAGTTCCAGCTGGCAGAGTGCCTGAATAGCATGATGAAGAAGATGGTGTCATAAGTGGGTTGTGCTTGTTTCCATGTCACCATCATCATCTGAAAAGGAGGTGGCAGGGAATGGGGAGGAGGTGTGAGTTTGGAGCTGCAGGGTGACTGTGACTAGTCCCAGGGCCAGAAGTGCTGGCCCCAAAGAAGCTAGCAGAAGAAACAGGAAGCTACAGAGCATTGCTGGAAGAGGAACAGGTGAAAACAGAGGACCAATGGAAAGAACCACGTGTGGCTGGAGTAAAAAGAATGAAGGTAGCTTGTAGACAATGTTTTCCCACATTTAAAAGACATGTTACAAACTTACGTATGGGAATAAAGATGAGGAAAGAAATGATCAGGGGGTGGAGCCAGATGGGAGGGAGCCAGAAGCCTATCTATAAGAGGATGTTTAGGCTTGAGTTTTATGTCTGGTCCCTGAATCTTTGGATCCCATTTCAAACTATTTGGTAAGGGTTGGTGCAGAAGCAGCATTGTTTATGGAAGAGGTCACAATACTCCTCTTTAGCAGTAGTCAGATTTAGTCTTGGAGTACTGCAGCAGCCCCCTCCCCAAACTGAGTTTATTCTGAAGGATGATCAGCAGATTTGAATTTTCTTTAGGGTTTTCTGAGACAGAGAGGTTAATAGATGCAGAGGCGACCTCGGTTCAGCTGTGTTAGTTCTGACTCCTGAAAACATGCCCAGAATGGCAAGAAGAGAGATGAGTTAGATGGCCCATATCCCATTAGTCCCCTTCTCAGAGCTCACCCAGACTCACTCAGGGGTTTGGGGCCATTGATCTCTCTTAAGTGCTTTGAGCTGACTAAAGGGGCAATGTAAAAAGGGCAGCAATTAGAGTACATTGGAGGACAGTTCATCCAAAGGACCACAATAAAACTCAACAGATGGTCCAGAACGCAAGAAAGCCATTTGGTGATAGCACATGTACCTGCTGTGCAAGGGAGACACTACCTCCCTTAGGCAAGGGAGACTGTTAGTGATGTTATCATTCTTACTGGAGGTGTAATTAAGAAAACAGGGCACTTTTCTCCAACAAAATTTGAAGGAAGAGATTAAGCAAGAAACCCATCGGAAGAACACACTTCATCATAGGTATAAGCAAGAGAGATGATTTTGCCATTGTTGGTACCAAGATGGAAGGCCATTGGCTTTCCAGAAAAGCTTTGATGTTTTTTTATTGGCCAGCATAAGTTCAAAATCACCCACTGGACCTTCTCTATTATAACCTTGTCAAGAACATTTAGGGTTTAACAACATGATTTATACAATTTTTGCTTAGTCAGATGAAATACACAGCTAAACTGGTTATCAGAGTTATGTAGAAGGGTAAGGTAGGTTTAATTAGCTGTTTGTTGTATTAGACTCCTGCATAAGAAACAAACACTCTGGGAGCTTTATAAAGGAAGTTGGTGAAATTCAGTGTCTCATTGACAATTTATAAAAGAAATACAATCCCGTTGAATTCATTTTTATAGGATCTTCTAGTGAAGTTCTAAGGCCATCACTTGGATATTCTGATTAATTACTCAAAGCAGTGAGTGGATGGTTGAATGTCTGGTAGCCTTCTTTACTCAGGGAACATGGGTGGTTGGAGTGTGGGCTCTGGAATTAGTGTTTAAAAGGAAGAATGGAAGCTGGGGCAAAGGGCAAGAGCAATTGAGCTGTCCTACAGGTTCCATAGCAGTTGGGATGTAGGCTTAGTGCAAGGTTCTCCTGTTCACAGCATCCCCATATGTCAGTTAAGAAGAAACTGAGAGCAGAATAATTGCCATTTGCCTCTGTTGTTTAGACATTTAGGACATGGGTGCAGACATTAGGCAACAGAACCCATGGCCCTGTCATGTGAGATATAAGAATTAATTCATCTTTCCTATAGATGATGATCAGGTTTTCCTGGTCTGGCCTACACACCTGCTCAGGCTTTCACAGGTGGAGACAGGAGCAGCAGACTTCTGGTGGTCTTATTTCCACATGCATCCTTATCCTATTAACAGGGCTGGCATACATAGAACTTACTCTAGTGCCCTATGGGAGGGCACTTGTTTTGAGTTACTTGCATTAGACTTCATTTTGACAACATATACAGAAGATTACTTAATGAGAGGCATAAATTGGTCTCTGTAACTGAACTACATTTGTACTTAGCATGATGAAAAATATAGTTCTGAGCACATTAAAGAATTTAATCATTTGTAAAGAGACTGACCATTAAATTTCATGTCTTAATTATTGTTGCTTTAACAGTTTATAATAAATTAATAAGTCTCACATGATTAGAATTTTATAATTTTACCCAGTTAAGGTTTTAAGTCTTAAAATATAATTTTTGTTTTGAAACTCTTTTTGTCTCAAAATTAAACTTTAAACCAATGAATACAGCTCATGGAAAGACTGGAAACCTCATTTTCCTGATACTTTCATAGCATATTTTTATAAAATTTCATAAAACTTAACAAAGTTAGCAAAGACATAAGTGATTAGACATATATCTTTAGGTTTTAATGGCATAAATGGCCCATTATAAACTTAGGAATTTATAAAACTTAATCATCAAACAAAATCCTTAAGTCCCATCCTCCACAAACCTTGCATAACTTACTCAGACCTTCTGAGATGTAGTTTTAAGTTTTATCCTCATCTATCTTTTTTTTTTTCATTCTTAGGACAAAATTTTATTTCATCATACAAAATCAATCCTTATCCAAAATATATGAATCCTTTCATCAGAAATCTTATATTTTATCTGTGTGGTGGGTTGAATAGGTATGGCCCCCATAGACTCATGTATTTGAATGCCAGGCCTATAGGGAGTAACTCCAACTCCAATGAAATGTTTCCCTTTATAAAAGTTGCCATGCTCCCCCTGGCTATGGGCAAAGAAACACCTTATTGGTGCTGGTATTCTTCTATCAGTCCAGGGCAGAGCAGATGGCAGTCCTTTGTTCATCCTAGTTGGTCCTGGCTTAGTGGGCAAAGCTGTCTTATGTCTAGGACTCAAAAAATCAAATTAAATCAAATACAGTCAGTACAGCTCAGAAGGAAGAAGACAGACAGAAACCTGTGGGCCACCATGCCATCCTCAGACCTCTCTTCTAGCTCCTGACACAGGCTGGCCATAGACACCTGCTTGTTGCCATACCACTCAAAACAGATGTAGGATGTTTCCCAGGGGCCCACCAGTCACATGACTAGCCTACAGCAGGAGCTGCCACAATATGCCAGTATGTGGTAGTCAGAGGGCAGAGAAAGAGAAATGGAGCAGTTTGAACATTATGACGACAGATAGAACTGGAGACTCAAGGGCAGAGAGGAAAATAGCCTGTTGTGAATGGCCAGTCCTGCCATTTGGGGCCATGGTGAGGTCCCAATTGAGCTTCCATTGAAAGACATGTCTGAGTCTATGGCTACACAGTGACAGGGTTCAGCGTGGATGTCTGTGGCTCATAGTACCACTAAATAACTTGGGGATGTTCCTGGCCAGGACAGCCAGAAGGGACCTGTTCATTGAGGGGCTGTTCATGACTGGCCTTGCCACTCCTGGGCATATACCTAGAAGATTCTCCAACATGCTATAAGAACACATGTTCCACTCTGTTCATAGTAGCCTTATTTATAATAGACAGAAGTTGGAAAGAACCCAGATGTCCCTCATCAGAGGAATGGATACAGAAAATGTGGTATATTTATATAATGGAATACTACTCAGCTATTAAAACCAATGAATTCATGAAATTCTTAGGCAAATGGATGGAACTAGAAAATATCATCCTGAGTTAACTAACCTAATCACAAAAGAACACACATGGTATGCACTCACTGATAAGTAGATATTAGCCCAGAAGCTTGGAATACCCAAGAAACAATTCACAGACCAAACGAAGCTCAAGAAGAAGGAAGACCAAAGTATGGACACTTTGGTCCTTCTTAGAAGGGAGAACAAAATACCCTGGGAGGAGATACTGAGACAAAGTGTGGAACAGAGCCTAAAGGAAAGCTTATCCAGAAACTGCCCTACTTGGGAATCCTTCCCATATACTATCACCATCCAAGACACTAATGTAGATGCCAACAAGTGCTTGCTGACAGGAGTCTGATATAGCTGTCTCCTGAGAGGCTTTGCCAAGTACCTGGCAAATGTAGAGGTGGGTGCTCTCAGCCAACCATTGGACTGAGTACAAGGTCCCCAGTGGAGGATCTAGAGAAAGGACCCAACGAGCTGAAGGAGCCTGCAGCCTCATAGGAGGAACAGAAATATGAACCAAACAGTACCCCCAGAGCTCCCAGGGACTAAACCACCACCAAGAATACATATGGAGGGACCCATGGTTCCAGACTCATATGTAGGAGAGGATGGCCTTGTTGGACATCAAAGGGAGGAAAGGCCCTTAGCCCTAAGAAGGCTAGATGCCCCAGTATAGGGGAATACCAGGACAGAGAAGCTGGAGTGGGTGGGTTGGTTAGCATGGGGAGGGAGGTATGAGATAGGGTGTTTTCTGAGGGGAAACCAGGAAAGGGGATAGTGTTTGAAATGTAAATAAAGAAAATATCTAATAAAAAATGGAAAAATTCCAAAAAAAGAGCTTCAAAGATATCGAAGAGCTTAACGGGGAAACATTTTTGTAAATAATAACAGGGAAGAGGGATAAACACTGGGGGTTACACTTAGCCTTTTAAACTTTTATATGTAAATATTTCTTGATTAAAATATTTTAATATCATGAGACTTAACAGTAATAAGTAAATTCTTCATCTGCTGTAAGAAAATTTTCTAAGGGAAAGTGTTAGGCACTATCTGAGGCCTTAACTCAGTATATAGAATTTCTCTGTTGCTGCATAGGGGACTCCCTACCGGAGCTTAGTTTTCGGCCTATCTCAGTTAGGAGAAGCAGACATTAATGCCCTGTGTAGCTTCTAAACTCACTCTTTCTCCATGCCACAAACCCAAGGGACTTTCGGGACCAGAAAAACCTTGAGGTCACATCCAATTGGGGCCTAATTGCGTACAACCAGCTGGGAAGAGTGACTGGCTGGCTAGTCAGGAGAATGTCCAACCACCTTGCCTATCTCCTCCTTTCTTAAAATATTAACATTTAGCAAGTTCAGTTGCACCTATTTGAAGCAGGTAAAGTTCGAGTTCTTATTGAGAGACTTTAGACAGAAGGTCCCTTTTATCCTTTCTGTGTATGAGCTTCCTGTTAGCTAGTCCTATTCTAGACACCCTTATACCACCCCGAGATAAACACTGATAGCCTCTATTGGGGATGCTTTGCATTCGATTGTTCTCCACCACACAATGCCCTTCTCCTGGGCTGTCCTGTTGCTCTCTTTCCCTTTACAGAGTCAGGAGGACCACCTGACCTAGAATAAGAAGCTGTGGAGGAAAATTTGAGACAAAAAATGTTTTTGTCTTAAGTGGGCAGGCGAACTAATACCTCCAGAGCCAGCTTTTCAGTGAAATAAAACAACATGTGACATTCTCCAATATTATCCATACCACAAAGACATCTGAATCTCTGTAGGATTAAACTCAATGATCTACATAGCTAGCACTAGTTTGTGTGTGTCTGCATATGGAGGCAGACAATCTGGAAGCCTAACAAGTTTTTTTTTTCTCTAAAAAAGATTTCAAGTTGCAGAATAATTTAAGTTCCTTTAACCTACAAACCATCAAACAGAAAATTAAACAAACAAAACATCTAAAGCAGCTCAGAAAACTGTTAAAACAAGATAGTCTTTTCCCCTAGTTTGTCCCATGTATTTTTAACTGAAAAAGTACAAATAAAAGCCAGAGTATCCATGCTTTGTGTGGCAGATACAAAGACAGGCCAATGGTATAACATAAAGACGTCCCTTTTGTCAATTGTTGATCTTAGAGCCTGGGCCATTGGTGTTCTGTTAAGGAAAATTTCCCCTGTGCTAATGTGTTCAAGGCTATTTCCTATTTTCTCTTCTATTAGATTCAGTATATCTTGTTTTATGTTGAGGTCTTTGATCCACTTGGACATGAGCTTTGTGCAGAATGGTAAAAATGGATCAATTTGCATCGTTCTACATGCAGACTGCCAGTTAGACCAAGATCATTTGTTGAAGATGCTTTCTTTTTTTCCACTGTAGAGTTTTGGCTTCTTTGTCAAAGATTACAGGTATGTGGTTTTATTTCTAGATCTTTGATGCTATACCAATACCATGTGGTTTTTATCCCTATTGTTCTGTAGTACAGCTTGAGCTCAGGGATGGTGATTCCCCAGAAGTACTTTTATTGTTCAGAATAGTTTTGAATAGTTTTGGCTACTCTTTTTATTTCCCATATGAAGTTGAGAACTGTTATTTCCATAGATGTGAAGAATTGTATTGGAATTTTGATGGGAATTGCATTGAATATGTAAATTGCTTTTGGTAAGACAGTCATTTTCACTATGTTAATCCTACTGATCCATGAGCATTGGAGATCCTTCCATCTTATAAGGTCCTCTTCGATTTCTTTCTTAAGGGACTGGAAGTTCTTGTCATACACTTGCTTGGTTAGAGTTACACCAAGGTATTTTGTATTATTTATGGCTATTGTGTAGGGTGTTGTTTCTCTAGTTTCTTTCTCAGCCAATTTACCATTTGTATAAAAGAATGCTACTGATCTTTTTTTAGTTAATATTTTTATCCAATCATTGAAGCTGTTTATCAGCTGTAGGAGTTCTCTGGTAGAAGATTTTTGGGGTCATTTATGTATACTATCATATCATCTACAAATAAAGATACCTTGACTTCTTCCTTTCCAATTTGTATCCTCTTGATCTCCTTTTGTTGTCTTATTGCTCTGGTTAGGACTTCAAGTACTATCTTGAGTAGATAGGGCGAGAATGGGCAGCCTTGTCTTGTTCCTGATTTTAGTTTGGTTGCTTCAAGTTTCTCTCTATTTAATTTTATGTTGGCTGCTAGCTTGCTGTATATTGCTTATATAATGTTTAGATATATGCCATGAATTCATGATCTCTCCAAGACTTGTAACATGAAAGAGTATTGAATTTTGTCAGTTTTTTTCAGCATCTAATGAGATGATCATGTGATTTCTTCTTTGGGTTTGTTTATATAATAGATTATGTTGCTGGATTTTTGTATATTGAACTATCCCCTGCACCCCTGGCGTGAAAGCACCAACCAAAAAGAATACAGGGGCTGGTCCAAGGCCTCCAACACATATGTAGCAGAAGACTTACTGACTTGTCTGTGCCCAGTGGGAGAAGATGCATCTAATTCTGTAGAGACTTGATATCCTAGAGGTATGGGGCACTCTCTCAAAGGTGAAGGGGATGGAAGATAGGGTGGGAAACTCTGGGAGCTGGGACCAGGAAGGGGACAATACTTGAGATGTAAATATATAAGATAATTAATTTTAAAAAAGGAGTCCCAAAGACAGAAAGGCTACCCTATCTCAGTTAAAAGAAGCAGGCATTTGTGTCCTGTGCAGATTCTATCTTTATTCTCTCTCCAAGCCACAAATCTGAGGGACTCCCAGGCCCAGAAAAACTTGCCTTTATAGAAAAAAAATTTCCTGTTTCTGTGGCAGTTTTGAGGTAGAGTCCTGGCCTCTTTGGCTGTCAAGGCTACAAGGATGCAGGAGTTCTCAATAAGATAAAGACATGGGAGGGGATGCTATACACGTTGTAGCTTCCACTCCACACTTCCAGCAGCTGTCCAGCTTGTTTAATAGGTTGACACAGTTGGGACCTTATCTTGACTTTGTAGCTCACTTCCTAAGGCCTGGGGGGAGTCCTTTGTGAGAGAGGAGTAGAAGTTAATTAAGTTTTGGCCCTCTGAACCATTGCAAGCATGAGCTGAATGGCAGGAATGTGAAACATTAAGATAAGTTGAGTGTTATATGGGAAGAAGGACCTTATAACATTGCCTGTTTCATTTTATGAGGTTATCTAGATCAGTCTAGATATTAAAATCCAATGTTTTGGATTTGGACCAGTGATAGTGATTGTCCCACATGTATTAAGGTCAGATTTGAACTGGAAGCCACAGAAATCTGGCCAATGTGGAGGTCTCTCAAATGGAGTTCATTTAGATTAGTGAAGTGGAAACTTAAGGGTCCTTGGGAAAGTCTATTGTACCACATGGTGTTTTGCTGGAGCAAACATGTAAAGGATTATTTTCCTGAAGCAGACACAGTGAATGGATATTTTGCTAAGGCAGATACATGGAAGAACATTTTGCTAAAGAGGACACAGGTGAAAGGATGCTTTACTAAAGTAAGCACTTAAAAAGACCTGCGATGACCAATTCTTTGCTAATGACATGCAGGTGTTGGTTCACCTTACATGCTTTATTGAGCTATGGACCAATTGGCAGAGGAATGTCAGCTGAGACAGACTCACATGGAGTTTTGCTAAGACTGACTAACATGCTGAGGCAAGACACATGGCGAGGCAAGACCTATGGAGGACACGTGATGTTTGGAGAGAGTATAAATAAAACTTAATGGATGGTGAGAGGAGCTTGCTTGTAGAGCTAACTTTTCAACGCATCTTGGTCTCATGTTCTCACTGATCTTCACTTTCGTTGAGAGAAACATAGCCAAGAACTTTTCCTGAGGACCCTCGTGGTCCCTTCCTTTCTGCTGACTTGTACTGATTCAGCTGAGGCCTGGCTGTTCCTACTTGGTCTTGCCACTGCTGCTGCTATCCTGACACTACTGAACTGCACTGCTGGTGTATCCATGAAGTGATTGCTAGTGAATTGAACTGCCACTACTGACCTATGAACTGAACTGCTGATTTCCTGACAATGCAGTTGGGATTTGCTTCAGAGAACCATTTCTAAACAGGTCTGCTTCACCCATATCCTAATAACCTTTCTTTTCCACCCACTCTGGTGGGTGGTGGGTAGAGGGGAGGTTAAAGCATTTAAGAACTGTTATTTAAAGTAGGGTTGAGAAAAATTTAAGCTTATAGATTAGCCTAAAAACAGGCCTGGAAAGTAGGAGAGACATTCCCAGACTATGTTTGCACAATTTAAGAGATCTTTCAGTGGTAGAAAGTTCCCAGAACTTTCAATGGAGCAAATCTCAAGACAAGACAGAGGGTGGCTTCTAGAATCCCAGACCTAACTAGTGCACCCAAGATTAGGTCCCACAAGTTAACATATCCAGATATTTTGGATTTGTTGGATATGGGGTCTGATTCAATGAAGAATGGTCTCCCATCAGAAGGTCAAACTGTATCAGAATGAGACAGAGGAGAGTGAGAGAAGAGAATGTTGTAGACAAATAGTGAAGAAATGGCTGTCTGAGATAGACAGATGGCCCTGCCAACCCTCCTCAGGTCTCAGGTCAGCAAGCAGATGAGAACAAGGGACATCCACCCGTGGGAGGGCTTGGTGGACTCTGTATGATCTTGACACTGGATGTTAGAATTCTGAGGCAGCAATGTAAGACAGAAGGCAGCCAAGAGACCAGAGTGTAACCTCACCAAAGGAGACTGTTTATTAGCACACACATCAAGGGGCAGACTCTCTCCAGTGGGAAGTGGAGGGTCTGCCAAGAGGCAGGAGGAAAATTGAGATTTACACAAGGGAATTAAAAAAAAAAAGCAAGGTTAAACACAGCTTCAGGGGGCTACCTGCCAGTCTGTAATCTTCACTTCCTGGAACTGTTTGCCCAAATGAGGCTGTTTTATCTTTAGATAAGAGCATGTGCGTGATACTGGGTGACTGAGTTAGGCAATGTCCGTGAGGCAGAAGGGGCTTGAATTTCAGCATGGAACAAGAAGTCTTAAGGGAATGGGAAATTCCTTGGCCAGGGTCTGGCAGAGTCTATTCATCTATTACTTTGATGCTCCCCATCGGGGGTTATGTAACTGAATATAGGATCACAAAAAGGTTGGCAATAATAAAATAAAATTTCTGAAAAAGCAGTGCCCACCAAAAAAAATGATGTAAAAACTTGAACATGTTAATGAATCCAATGTGTTCCCCCAGCACATCCCTGAAGCCCTGGATCTGTATGTAGGACCCACACTCTTTGAGCTGCGCACATCAACGGGACACGCAACAACAATGTAGGCTACTAAAATCACCTAAGCTCAGACTGTACCTACAACACATAAGAAAACAGGGGTTTTCTACTGGGCCTGCAAAGATTGTGCTCTTAATAGAAGCAGGGCGGTTTTGTTTTGGAAAACAAGGGCTTGGCGTATTTTCTATCATCAGTCTTAGCATGCCAGCATCAAATCAGTGTGTCATTGGATTATACTGTGTTAGAACATTTGAATTTAGAAATTACCATCTGAGTTTCTGGCTGGTTTCATGAAACATCACTTAGTGAATTTGGTCTCGGGATGGAATGGAACTTCCAACAGTCTCTGAAATGGCCTTAAACAACTGCCATTTTGCACTACATATTTCTGTGAAGTGATTTTCTCAGCACTGACAACTTCAGAATCAAAATACTGATCAACTTAGGAGAAGAGTGAAGATGGGTCTATGTCTCCCAGTATCAAGTATTTATCTGATTTAATTATCTATGTAAAAAACAAAATCATCCTTTTCATTAGTGTATAAGTTTGTTTTCATTTTTAATAAATGGTATCTTTTATATACATTAAAATATTTTAAATACATTTATGCTTTATTATGAGTAGGTATATATTTATATACCTATTTCATATACCTAAATACCTAGGGTTGTGCACAAAATTTCTCTAGTGGAAGTGGGTCACAAACAGAAAAAAAAGTGTTGCTTTAAATACCACATTAAGGAAACTTTGCATTCTCTGAGTCTAAGGAATCCAGACTGACCACTGGTTCTCAGCCTGTGGGTCAGGACCCCTCTGGCAAACCTCTATCTCCAAAAATATTTACATTATGGTTCATGACAGTAGCAAAATTACAATTATAAAGTAGCAACAAAAATAATTTTATGGTTGGGGGTCATCAGAACATTGAGGACCTGTATTAAAATGTCAGTTGTCTCAGCTTTGGGATGGCTGAGACCCACAGACATATATAGACAGGTACACCTAACAGTCCAGGACAGTGGTGCTGATGAGCTGACCTAAGGTGTTGACATCAACCCTGAGGCAGACGTGGAAGAAAATTTATTCAAAGTAGAAATGATAGGGCATGGTATTTTGATAGGAAGAGAACAGGAGACATGGAATACACTTGGCTTTCCAGAAAGTCAGGGGAGTTCAGAAACCTAGTGGGAGGAATGAGTAGTACATAAAAAATTTACAAAGTGAGAGCATCTGTGGCTTGCCACTCTGAAGAGTGACTGGCTTAGTTTGCTGGGCACTTGTGGAGGAAATAATCTAGGTGACTTTCCTAGTGCTCCATTGGTGTTTTCCCAGCTATCCCAGGACATCAAACAGGCTGCATTTCCTGATAGACACTGATGAGATGGGGGGATTCAGATGAAGCACAGCAGAGTGTCTGGTCTTGGCACTGTGTTATCTTTGCCCTCACCTGGAAGACTCAGATTGGGTCTAGCAACCCTAGAGTTGGCAATTTGCTCATGTGTGTGGCTGCTGATACTGACTGGGAGCTGGGGGCTTACTTCCAGCTCGGCAATGTTCCAACTCTTAAAGGCAAGCAGCAAGGAACACAATGGTGTTCCGTTGATTAAGGAAGCCCCACAGGTCTGTCTGTGTGTGGTTAAATGACTGGATAATGGACCCTGTACTTTCATGGACGCTTGTTCATGATGGGTGGAAAACAAAAAGACATGGATCACCTGGTAATTTTCTATTGTCCTTGTACAAATTATCACAAATTTAGCAGCTTAGAATAGCTTAGCTTTAATCCTATAGGCAGCAGTAGCTGCCAGAAATACAACACAGGCCCCATAGTCAGTGTTAAATTTTCCAGCAGTTATTTGATGAAGTAAAATTCATCAGTCACATTAACTTTAATAGTGTGTTTTCCTTAGCACATCATGTCAGTGTTATCATTTTCACACAAAATCGCTTTGATAATTACTAATATAATTTGCAAGGTTTATACTAAAAATTCAAAATTTATTGCATGTACTCCATTTTCTGTGCCTCTTCATTTGAGTTAGTGGCAATCAGATCATACAGCTGCAAGTGAAGGCTGCAGTTATTTAGGCAGTAACTGCAAAACCTCTAACTACAATGTCAAGATCACACACACCACCCAACAACATCCTCTCCTCCCTGAGATGTGGTTTTAATTTTAGAGGTTTATATTTCCCATCCTTTATCTTAGGGTACAGTACACTTTTCTAAATAATCATTTAGGTTGAGAGAATGGGAGAATATATCATAACACAATGTAGGCTGGCATTCAACAAAGGGTCCTGTCTTAGCTAGAGTTTCTACAGCTGTGATAAAACATCATGACCAAAAGTAACCCGAGAAGGGAAGGGTTTATTTCAGCTTACATGTTCACATCACAGTCCATCACTGAGAGAAGTTGGGACCAGGAACTCAAGCAGGAAAGGAACCTGGAGGCAGGAGCTGAGGACCATGGAGGAGCGCTGCTCTCTGGCTCGCTCCTTATAGCTTGCTCAGCCTGCTTTCTTATATCACCCAGCGCCATCTTCCTGGAGAAATTATCGCCCCCCCACACACAGTGAGCCAGTCCCTCTCCCATCAGTGATTAATCTCAATAATACAAAACAGATTTGCCTACAGGGAGTTGTTATGGAAGCATTTCTCATTAATATTCCTTCTTTCCAGATATGTCTAGGTTTGTGTTAACAAAAACCATCCAACTCAATTGACTCCCTCTTAGCTAGACACTCAAACAAGTTATTTAGTTAGCCATAACCTTTCCTTTATTGTCTATCCCCAAGAATTCATATTAATGTTAATACCATAAAAGAAAACATTCTAATTTTAGAAGACCCATAATCTTCGAAAATTCAAACAGCTTAAAATTCAGTATCTTTAAAATATTCAACATCTTTCTAAAATATCCAAACTCTCTTAACTGTGCATTCCTGTAAAATAAATCATAACCTCTAAATACACTTTCTGGAGATGCCCCCACCTCCCCACCTCCATCAGTTACAGATCTCCATTTATTTTCATGGCCATCTAGCCATCTTTTCTGTCCTTCCCGACACCTGATCCTAAACCCCCATTTCCCTCCCCATCCTCTTCCTCCCCAGTTCCCTCCCTCCCTCCACATGCCTTTTAAGACTGTTTTATTCCCCTTCTAAGTGCGATTCAAGCTTCCTCACTTGAGCCTTCCTTGTTTAGCATCTTTGGGTCTGTGGAGTATAGCATGGTACCTGTTTTTTTATGGCTAGAATCCACTTGTGAGTGCATACCGTATATGTCCTTTGAGACTGGGATAAGGGAGCCACCCAAGAATTAGTAGGGGTGACCTTAGTTGTGACTTACAACACTGGGGATAGAGAAGCTGAAGAGGCCACCTCCTGTAGCCAGGCAGGGACTCCAGTGGAGCAATAGAGACACCAATCTACTCAAAAAAACGTTTAAAGCAAAATTTATCCTGTCTACAAGAAATGTAGGCATGGGGATATAGCAGAGACTGAGGGAATAGCCAACCTATAACTGGCCCAACTTGAGACCCTTCCCATGGGCAAGCACCAAGCCCTGACACTATTAATGATTCTCTGTTATGCTTGCAGGCAGGAGGAGCATGTTGTCCTCTAAGAGGCTCCACCTAGCAGCTGACTTAGACAGATAGAGACACCCACAGCCAAACAGTGCATGAAGCTTGGGGACTCTTAAGAAGAATAGGGGGAAGGATTTCAGGCCCTGAAGAGGATAAGGACTCTACAGGAAGATCAACAGAGTCAACTAACCTGTACCCTTGGGGCTCTCAGAGTCTGAACCATGGGGCCAAAGAACATTCATGGGCTGGACCTAGGCCTCCCTGCATATATGTAGCAGATGTGCAGCTTGCTCTTCATGTGGGTCCCAAACAACTAGAACAGCAACTGTCCCAAAAGCTGTTGCCTGTCTGTGGGATATGTTCTTTTAGCTAGCTTCCCTTGTCTGGCCTCAGTGGGAGAGAAAGGATCTTATAGAGACTTGAAGTGCCAAGGTAGGGCAATACTGAGGGGCAGAGCACATGCTCAGAGGAGAAGAGGAGAGTATAGGGGAAGGATTGTGGGAAGGTATGACTGGAGGGGGACAGTGAACAGGATGTAAAGTGGATAAGTAAAAAAAAATAAAAATACTTTCTTACCCATAGCGGGAAGATTTAAGGCACAATCACAGACAAAGCACAACCAAAATTCAACAGTCTAAAGCTTAGTGCTTGTCATCTGGGACCTATGCAAGATCCTCTGGGTTTCAGGGGGCTGCCATCACCAATAGCTTGTCTGTAGTCTCAGGCAAGCTCCACTTCACATTTGATACTGTCCTTGTTTGTTGGTCCATGATATTGTATTTCCAGTATGTTGGGATCTCCTCTGCTACTGGACTTTACCTTTACCAATAGCCTCACCTGGGCTCTCTGCAGGGACTCTTCACACAGTGTCAAGCTTCAATTTCTCTCTATATCTTCTTCAATCCTTGGACTTCTACTATATAATAGCCTGCACCTTCATCACTAGCTTCTCTGGGCCTTTTACAGTGTCAAGTCTCAACTCTATTGTGACCCTTTCATGTAGTCAAAACCAATTCAACCTAGGAGACAGTTATATATTACCAAGTTCTGCTACCAGCATGAACTGCAGCCTCTGCCCCACTCTGGACCACAGTTTCTATATGCTGATGCTGAGAAAGTAGCCCATGTTTCTGGCCGGTAATTCTGGTTTCTTCTTCATCATAGCTGCTTCTTCAGCCTCAACTGACTAGCATCAACTCTCCCAGTAAAGCAAAGGTTTCATTTTAGTGCTTCTGGTATCTCTTTAATCTCAGCCAAGTCTTCAACCCAGATGACCAGAACAACTGATTCTTAATATTAAGCATCACACAAATGGTACCAGGAGGTTTTTCTTCCTTGTGAATTCTCACAAGCCAGGCTTCCATCATCTATATCACTCTTGGCATTTTTATTCTCCAGGCTTCCATAGAACAACTCACTAAGTCCTGAGTATTAAGTGTGGTCTTTCTAGCCCAAAGTGAAAATGCTAACATAACTTTCCCAAAGTCATGGCCAAGTCTATCACAGCAATTTACTACCAATTTCTGTCTTAATTAGGGTTCCAATTGCTGTGATAAAACATTATGACCAAAGTAATCTGAGGGGGAAGGACTTGATTTCAGCTTGCATTTTCACATCACATTTCATCACGAAGAAAAGCCAGGGTAGAAACACCTACAGGGCTGGAACTTGAAGGCAGGAGCTGAATCAGCATCCACGGAGGACTGCTGCTTATTGGCTTGCTCCTTATGACTTGCTCAGCCTGCTTTCTTATACTACCCAGAAACACGGGGATGCCTAAGGAAGGCCCGTCATGCAATGAACTGGGCCCTGGATAAGTTTGGGAAAGATGAGTGAGACAGAACATGGTGGACCAACTGTGAAGGATGAGAGCTTCCTCCTGCTTGACTCTTTGATGGTGGTACTATTTATATGAATGACTGCACTCAAACCACAGATCTGAAATGCTCCAAAAATCTCAAACATTTAAAGCATCTACAAGACTCTATAAGTAGACAATTCCACACCACCAGACTTTTGCTCATGCAAAAAATTCATATTAAAATAGTGTATGAAATTCACACATATATGAAATGTAAACTAAGTTGAATATAGATTTGACCCTTATAACCAAGATATGTTATATGTATAGAAGATGCTAAGATCCAAAATCATGTGTGAAAGCAACTCTGGTCCCTGGCATATCAGATAAAGGATGCTCAACCTACATATTAGTCCACAAGGACGAGTGACAAGTTTTGTACACAGTAACTTGCCTTTTTCACCAGCTTCTCTGAGTGCCACAGGGTCTCAGAATGTCATGTAACTGATTGAGCACATGAAAAGGTACAGCCAGGAAGGTCAGCCTTTTTGCATACTCACAACACAAAGAATACTTTCTTTCCCTGTAAACTCAGCCTGTTCTGGCTATTTAGAAAGCCCCTGCCCTATCCTTTCCCACCCAACAGAACTGGCATTTTCCTTGGTAAAGCTGTGCCAGAACCATCAGTCCCCTCTCCATTCCTACCTCCCTTTTGTCATTCAAAATCCCTTTTTCTATCATCCATCTTCACTTTTAACACTGCTCTACTATGACGGTTTATTCATCTCTTTCTCTCCCTGATAATTCCTTTACATTCTCCAAGTAAAAGACTGTACCATTCATCTCTTCCTTCTCTATGATTATCACAAGGCTTTATCACAGTGGAGACTCAGTCATGAGGGCAGCTTTGCTTCATTGAATAGAAGAAACATTAATTGGCCCATATGGGAAAATAAATGTGTGACCTTGGCTTTATCTATTCCCAGAGCTGGCAGCCAGAATTTGCATGCTTTTGTTGTTCTGGGTCAAAGAAGCCGCAGGCCGTTCAAAGTACTAGGGGCTGAATATAGGGACATGTGACAATCTACCTCTTTAGTTAGATAAAGAAGACCTATTCATATATGGTGGGGAGGGAATCAATGGAGTCCCTGGCCCCTTTGCCTGTGACAATGGTCTTTCTGGGCAGCCTCTTAGAAGGTGATTAATCTAAGCTCCTGCTGAGAACTTCAAATTGATCTTGTCAAAGAAAATGTCATTTCTCTGCTTGTCCTTTGGCTTCAGAGAGAAAACTCAGAAAGGAAAGTTTCAAACAACCTGGAATATACACAAGATATCTTCAAAGAAGACACAGGACACAGACCATCCTGGGATAAACACATGTGGGGTCTGTCCTCCATCCTGAAGATTCATTTCACTGTCACCTGGCCCTCACTACCAGTTACTGGTGCTTTGTTGTTTTGCTTAGGCAGTACACACCTGGTTCTTCACATGATACTCCAATCTCACAGGCAATTGATTCCACAGCTACAATGGTACAGAGACATGGCAGCTTCCTGATGTTATCTTCAATTCTGGGAAAGTAGGAAACTCATGTGGCTCCAGCTTCATGTTATGACGGAAAAAACAGATAGGGTTGTCCATGGAAGATACTTATAAGAATGAGAAAAAAGTAGTCATTTGTCTCTTTGTTCATGCATCTAACATGCACATGGGTATGGATACATAAAACACACACACACACACACACACACACACACACACACACACACTAGGAGTGTCCATGTGGTTTACCACAGTAAAATGACATAGATGCTCTTTAGAAGGATATTTAGATTCCTAATAGCTGGGGCTGTTCAGAGATCTGAAGTGACAATTGTGTGGCTGAACTTGGTGGTCATACAGCAAGTCACAACTGAACTCCTGACAAAGAAGATTGATCTCACTCCCTAAAGAACTGATGCTAAACAGGTCTACTTCCCCCATATCCTAATAACTTTTCTTTTCCACTACCTCTGCTGGGTGGTGGGCAAGAGGAGAGGTTGAATGTTTAGTAAAATAGGATGCTATAATATTATACCTGCAATAAACAGTAAAGATGGAAAGATGTGAGCAAAGGCATACATACACCCCAGCACACAACAGGGCAGGACAGAAAAGACTATCACAGACATCAGGAGCACAAGACGTATAGGAGTGAGAAATGGTTGAGGATTTCTCTTTTTAGTCACCAGGAATAGCAGACTCACAGAGAAATACTACCACAACCATCATCACCCATGATTTTCATCGCAGGATCATCACCACCATCACAGTCATATCATTACCATCATTATGATCAACATCATCCCCATAGTCACTACCACTATCTCATCATTACTTACCATTACCATCTTTTATCACCACTACCACCAGTCATCTCACTACTACCAACCAGCACCAGCACCAGCACCACCCATCATGACTATCATTGTTATTGGTATAACCTTCATCATTTTCATTCTTAGTGCCACTGTAATAAATAATAATCTATAATGAACAATTGTTTTAGTTTGTAGTAAGTAATCATCAGTACTGACTCATTAGAATTTCTGCTTTAGACTTGTGAATGTTGCTATGTTTATAGACATATGAGTATTAGTTTTTCCACTACTCCATTAACTTCTACTAGATGATCAGTCTCTAGACTGTGCCTACTTATCCCTATTGTCCTTTCTACATGACTCAGAAAGGCATTCCCAAATCCTTTTATGGTTTTGTAGGTTTCATCATGCCTTGGGCATGCTCCATACCTGCATTCTGACCATTTCTAAAACTTGGATCACTTTGTGAACTTGATTTTTCTTGTTAGAAATACCACAAAATCTCACAGAAAGTAACTATGGTTGTTCAACTTTTCTTAACTTTTCTCCTTAGGAGACTACATTCAGTCTTAATGTCAATTTCCCCAGTTAAGTGCCCTAACATTATCTCATGCCCTCTCTACTCAATTCCTCAGAGAATATCCTCAGACTACACTTCAAGGAGAGCACAAAGAAATCTCCCATACAACTCATTAAACCTTCTTTGTTCTTTAGTAAACAATTGTACTTCAGACCATTTGTTTTATAATTTCAGTTTATCCTTGTCATTCCTCAATTATCATAATCAATAACCAACTATTTATACATTCTTACTTCAATTCTTTGCTGAGAGCTCATCATATGAAGCTGTTTTTTGAAGGCTTTAAGCTTTCTTTTGACTAGTGGTGGTATTGATAACATCCACCTAAGTGGTATTTCTGGTCAGCAGTCTTGTTATTTCCACACAGAGCAGAACTTGGAGACTCCATTACTCACTTTTCACACTGGATGAGTAAGATATTGCCTTTCCTAGGGGCCTCACTCTAGTCACATGTTCCTGAAGAACTTTTGCTTCTGGCACACACACAATGATGTTGATACCCTCTGCATAGACATTGGGGGAATCATTCTATAATCAGCACTGCAGTGTTTTTAACTAATAATCACAGGAGCTACACATTTTATTTTTTTCAGAGGGAAAAGATGTTTTATTTAGCTATTTTTCTCTAGTTTTATCATTCCCAGGAATCATCATTACCTCCGTAAGAACATTAACTCAGCAATTGTATTGAAGGTAATCCCTTGGTATTAAACCCATGTTTGTCACCTCTGTGAGAATGCGTGCACATGTATACACATGAGTGCTGAAATATGGAGATTAAAGAAGTTTTTAATTATGGATAATTGTAAAAATTATTGGAAACCAAAATAAAATTTGAAAAATGGATACAGATTTATGCAAATGCATGCAGAGTTTAGTAGATAGCACACAATTTTGTGCTCCATAATGACAAGGATATGTTGTACTTTTAGGTGATGTCATAGTTCTGTGAATATTCTAGCATATAGTTTCATTAACAATACATTATAGTCTCAGTCCATAAATAATATGACTACTTCAATTAGCCCTCAGTGGAGCTACACATTTTAAAGATGCCAGTAGCTCAGAATTTAGCAGATCCACAATAAAGAAAAGCCATACAGAGGTTACTTTTAAAGTACTATTTATGATTTGGGGTATTTGGAACTATCTGTCTAGACAAAGCCAATCAGTAAGAATCTAAAGGATATTGTAGAGACTCCTGAAGAATTGCGTCCTCCTCACGAATTGTGTTTTAGTGGTATAACTTTACATACTGCCGGCAATCATCATTAAAAACAAAACTTTCTATTATGAACAATTTTATTTAAATTGCAATTTGATTCTTATGCCAAGGATGTATCTATTCTTGCTGAAAAAGTGGCTTGCCTCAATTTCACAGGTATTATAACTAACAGGAAAACTGTGGACTTCCCTCAGGAAGCTCAAGGTCAAATATTTGCTTCACTTATTTCTGGCTTTCAGGGTTCAGTGGCAGCATCTTAACTTTACTCTGACTTTGGCTCTATGTATACCTCTCAGTTATTCTTTTACTAAAGCTACCCTACTTGTATCTTGCATTAATTTGTGGCGTCACCTGCACTTGTTGATGCCACTGTGAATCTCTTCTGAAAAAAGGGAATAGCTAAATAAAAAAAATAGTCTTAGTTTCTAGTATCTTCGAAATGTCCTCTATTAGTGTTAAAGAATGTCAATGGAGAACAAGAAGCATGGTGAGATGGGTCGGTTGGTAAAGTGACTGCTGCTAAAATCCAAGGTTCTGAGTTCAATTCCCAGACCCCATGTAAAAACAAGTCACTAGGTATGGTAATATGTAATTGTAGTCTCAGCACTGATGGAGTAGAGACAGGAAGGTTTGGGAGCTCACTGGCCACATAGTCTAGCCTAATCAGGAAGTTACAGGCTAGTAAGAAACCTTATCTCAAAAAGCCAGGCCAACGATACCCTAGGAACAACATCTAAGGCTGATTTCTGGCCTTCCTGTTTAAGTGATAAAGAGAGGTCAATTTGACTCAAGCTAGAATCATCTGAGAAGAAGAAATATCAATTAAGAAAATGTCTTCATAAATTTGGCCTGTAGGCAAGCCTGTGAGTGCATTTTCTTGATTAATGATTGATGTGTGGGAGACCATGCCACTGTGGGCAGTGTTCAACCCCCTAGGCAGATAGTACTGGAAAATATATATATATATATATATACATACAATAAGAACAAGGACAACAACAGACTGAGTAAGCCATGGGGTGCAAGCCAGTAAGAGGCATTCCTTCATGGTCTCTCCTTCAGTTCCTGCCTTGAGTTCCTGTCTTGGCTTTCTTATTGTCAGAGTGTAAAAACAGAGTTTTGAGCTGAAATGAAGTTAGTTTTGGTCCTAGAAAACTATGAGAAACACATAAACTTTTTTTTTTTAAAAAAAATGAAAAGCCAATGTTAATGTAACATCACATGTGGGATTAACCAAAAAATATCAATGAGAACGAGAAAAGGCATTTTTTCAGACAATTTATTCTGACTAGATTCTCAAAGAACTAGTCAGAGTATACTTTCACCCTATCTATTGTGTGAGAGTACAGAATATTTGGAAGCCTCCAATTTGGAGGCTACATCATCACAGGTGACTGCAAATCCCTGAAAAGGAGCTTGTGACTGGGTGCTGGTGGTACCTAGACTTGACTTTGCGAAGCCTTACTGGGTGCTGGTGGCGACCAGGTTTAACTGTGCAAAGCTTCATTTTATCCCCCACTTCCTCAATAATCACCTGCTCTGGGAACTTTTCATTTCTAGCTCTTTGGCCTTGGAAACACATGGAGTAGAGAGCCAGGGATACCCTTATCACCCTCATAACCCTTTGCCTCTTAGCTATTCTCTGAACATAGCGGGTCTCATGAAGTCCATGTGTGCTTGTGTCCAGGTCTGAGATGTTCACCACTGTCTTATCATTCTTCTCTGATACCTTGATGACTATGGCTTTCAGCACCACATGCTTGCCCATCTGCTGGATCGTCTTTTCACTTTCATGTCTGAGAAATTTTATTTCAATAGTGTCATCATTATTGATTATGTGTCTGTTGCATGCATAACAATAACACTAATAACCTACATCTATATAGTCCCTATAAGTACTCATCTTTGCAAGGTAGACCCCAAGGTCATCACCTCCACTCTGGCACACCATACTGCTCCCAAGCATTGATTTTGTCTTGACGCATCTTCAGAATCATGTGCAGTAAATTAGACTATTAATCCTAATTTAAAGATGGTGAAAGACAATATGAATGACTTACCCAAGGTCACATGAGAATAAATGACTGAGCTAACACTCAGAAATCGTCCTTGGAAAGTGACACAATATGATCAATATGACCACAACTTGTTGTCTCTGTATGTATTCATCTGCTTTTGCTGGAGAACAGATTTTCTCAAACCTAGTGCCATAAAACAGAATCTTCCATTTAGCTTGTCACACTATGGGTTGGCAAAGTAACCTGAACTCCACAGAGTGACTTTGTGGGTCCCACTGGCTCATGCTGGGGATTGGTTCAGTATTAGGACAAGCCTCTGGAGGCTCACTGGCATAGCATGAGGTCAGTTTATACAGCTAATCTCTAATAGGCTTTTGTCCTCCAGTAAACCTAAACCATTGATGGGTGCTCACCTAAGCCCAAGACATGAAGGGAGCTTCAGGCCCTTCCCAGGTCTTGGCTCAGAACTAGAATATATTACTTCTACTAAATTCTATTAGTTGAGCAAGCCACAAAGGGTAGCCCAAATTCAAGGGAGAGTGACACTACATCTCTTGCTAGAGGAAGCTACTAAGTCCTTGGCATATCTTCACATCCATGTAGACCACAGTATTATTATAGTAGAGAGTTACAAATAAGTTTATGCATCTAACAACAAATTGATGGATACATGTAATGATGGCTTATATACACAATGAAGCTTTATTCATCATGAAGAATAAGGTAATCATCTCATTCTAAGAAAAATGAATGTACATTTATATGATAAAATTTTATGTGTTACTGGGCATCACATTATAGTAAATATCACATAATTGTCCTTTAGAAGAAAAGTTCCTGGTTTGGGAGGTTTCAGGCATGATGCTGTAGGCCAGGTGCAATAGGATAGGAGAACCTATCATCATGTCCCATTGATGAGGCTGCACATCAAGCAGGAAACTATTGGCCCAGTCAAACAATGTACATCATGAGCCATAGGGCAGAGAGAGGGAGGTGGGGTTGGGTTTCCAGACCAGTCTTTGAGGACATGCTCCCAGTGATATAAGACCCTCCCACTGTGGCCCACCTCCAAAAGGTAGGACATCCTGGAACTTTGAGGGGCATAGATACAAATACTTGAAAATAACTCACATATGAGACTGTACCATTCTTCAGAGTCCCCAAATATTTCTATATTTCCTTCTTTTAACCATAGACCAATTTTGAAGCTAAATAAATTAATAATAATAATAATAATAATAATAATAATAATAATAATTTATTGATCACTCTGCTCCACTAAGTCTAGGAAAGCTGAAATTCAGAGAACACCATAACAACTCAAAGCTGTGTGGCTCATTGTAGTTCTGGCTGTGGTACTGTAATCTGAGTTGAGTGTATTTTCTGCTGTATCTGTTTATATTGCATATATGATTTTAATGACCTACACAAAGAGAAAAAGATACATATGTTCCTTTATAGCAAAAAACAAACAAACAATTAAAAAAAACTGAGCAAACAAATAAAACCCAGTGACTGCAATCGCATTTTGGCTGGTTACTGTGGAAAGTCTGAGATATAAGGCACAAGCATGTGAGGTATGCTTACCCACCAGTGACTTCAGGATGCCTCAGGAGTTTTGCGGTCTGATTTAAGTGTTCCTTCATGGCATCAAACATTTATAACTTAGTAAGACTTATAAAGTGTATTAGGCTTTCCCTGATGTTATACATTTACTCTACTGCACAATTCAGGATTATTACCCATGATTCTACATGTCAGGACTCCTGTGGTTATAGCTAAATACATCTAATTTGAGCTATTATAGGCAAAAGAAGCACACAAACCACATGTTTGCTTGCATAGCTAGAACACGAGTTCTTTCAGCAGTGCCTGCTGCTCATTTTGTGAAATCTCCCTCTCTCATTCAAAGTGTGCCTCCCTCCATGTGAACTTTAATTCACTGGTGAGGCCATTGCTTTTGCAAGAAAACACAGCGGCTGCAAAATCCAGGTTTGATTTTCAGTTCAAGGAACATAGAGGAACAAAGCAGGTGCAGGTGTCTGTGGAAGCCAAAAGGGAGTCCAAGGAGGCTGGAGTTTCAGCAGATGGGTAACTCTGGAAAAATTCCAAGGAGGATCCCTCTATGGCAGGCTCGAGTCATGGGCCAGGTTGAGACAATCTCCTTGGTCAAAGACACTGATACTTCTACTCCATCAGGTCTGGATCATGCTTCTGGTGTTGGAGCCCTTTAGAGACACGATGTGCAAAGAAAACTTGGTTACGAGAAGCCAGCAGAAGTGCTGAGAAGAGAGACAACATCAGATACTCACAATCTCAAGGAGAAAAGAGTCAGAATAATGGAGTCCCACCTGTAAAGTGTCACTTATTGAGTGGTCCACTCCCATTCACGGCCACTTCGCACAGGTCCTGGTGGTGTCCTGATATTCAGTGAAAACATCAGCTAAAACAATAGTGAATGTAATCATTATAGTGACATTAGCTTAAGTTCTAAGCCTTTTAGGATGTGCCTAATTTTACCCTGTTCTTCCTTATTTTGTTTTCTAATGTACTGGGAGTCAAACCCTCACATATTAAGCAAGTGTTCTATAACAGAGCTATATCACAAACTGCATATAAATTTACCTAATTTTTACAACATGCCCAGCAGATAGATGCTACTATTATTCCCAACTCTAAACTAAGGAAACTGGTACTGGAGAGATGGCTCAGAGGTTGAGACCACTTGATTCTCTCACTGAGGCCCTGAGTTCAGTTCTCTGTACTCACATCAGGGGGTTCACAATCTGCTGTAACTTCAGCTCCCTTCGATTCTCCTATGTCTTCCATAGGCATCTCTCCTCTTGTGTATATAACAACACTCAGATATGCCCATATAGACATCATCAAGAAGAAAATAATTTAAAATAAACTAGATGACAAAAATGTGTCACTTAGATCTTAAAATGTATCCACACAAATACCTTTAGAGATAGGATGATGTAATGCTCAAATACATGCCCAGTAAGTATCGTGGATCCCTAACTCCCTTCTATGTATTCATGCATTATGCTATGTGTGAGAAGAACCAAGCTTTAGTGAGTCCATTTAGTGGCAATGGGTAAAATTTTGGAGATAGTAAATAAATGAATCCTGGCTGAGGTTGGGATGAGGGGCTTGTTCTAAAGAAACAAAGAAGTTATGAGAGTTATGGAGGAGTTTGGAATCTCATTCGTGGTGTCTGTTACCTAACAAATGCATTTGTCCAAGCTCCTGGAAATATGTGCCATAAAATTGTATTTGGTGTATTCAAATTATACAGTAATAAAAATGGGCATGGTTTTGTGTGCCTGTTTATGTCAGAGACCAATCATTCTTAGCTACACACATCTAGAAAACTAGTCTTTTAGTAAATTTATTTACCCTGTAGGGAGCATGCCTTGTGGCTTTTGTTTGTGGTTTTTTGGTTTTTTTTGTTTGTTTTTGTTTTTTTGTTTTTTTTATGTTTTGCTTTCTTTTCCTTGTGAAAGCTGACAAGTTTGTGATCCACCTTTTCTAGATCAGTTCTAGACAGATAAGATCTAGACAGATCAGATCTAGACAGATTTTAGACCAACTAACGAGGAGTACAAACCGCAGAGAAGCCACTTGAGCTTTCACAGTCTTAGCCTTGCTGCTCTTTCTGACTACATGGCGCTGAGAGTGTCTATTATCACTGGGTACTTCACTCAAAGAATTCTGTTGAATCCCATTGCCAATTTTCTGGTACATCTATGATCAGTCTTCAATCAGAAGTCTATCATCAATAAAATGTGCAGGCATCTCTGGACTTTTTATTCATTTTTTTTACCATCATATTGGTTTCTTGTGCTTCCTTTCTCTGCTCTGTTTTAAGATGGAGCCTGCTTGTGCAGTGGCTTACATGACAATCAGATTCTTACTGGATTTAGCTAAGGCATATAGTAGCAAGAAAGCAAGTAGCAAGAAGAAAATCCTGGCATTCTCTTCTACTTGGTTCAAATGGTTTTGAGGGCAAGGGCTGCATATTCTCCTTGGCTTTTTTTGCTTTTGGAAAGACCTGCCTAGGATCTACCTTGTGGCAGAAGTCTCTGGACTTTGCTAACATAATCTCCCCACCTCCTCTCTCTCCCCGACCCCTTCTGCCCTCTGCCACCTTCCCCCTCCCTCTCCCCTTTCCTCTCTCCCCTCTCCCCAGTATAGCAACCTCTTGTTTATGCTTATATGGGTTGCTATGTATTCCATATTGGGTCTCCACTCTTCTATCATCTAAAAACAATCCAGTGCTAGAGTCCTTCTATTTTAAATACTTGAAGTCTCAAAAGCAGGCAGACTTATTCTTTCTGAGATTTTCATTGGACTTGGTTTCAAAACTGTGGATATGATTCTCATCCCACTCATACCATGAGTTCACTGCGAGGTCTTGGCTAACACCATAAGAAGCACCAATGCCTTCATTGTTAAGGTGTGCTGAGTGCTGAGTGCTGAGAGCTGAGTGCTGAGTCTCTGTGGTGCCAGAACCTTTCTCCAAGGTCTGCTCTACTTATTTTTCTTCTCCAGTCAGTTACATATATCTCCAGTAGCTTCTGCTTGTATGATTTCTCTGAGTACTAAGCCAGCTAATAAATGATCTGGACTGAAGTCAGGCTGTGGTGATTGAATGGTGTGGTTGGGGAAGATAGAGGCAGACACATCCTCCCACTGTGGACCAGATCATTAGAATCTGTAGTCTCTATATTCACGTTTGCAATGTCCTGAAGTCATGGGTCCTGTGTTTAAAAGGGTGGTTGGTTCCTATAGTCACACATGAGGAAACACACAACCAAAGCCAGCCAACTTTCTAGCTTGGAAATGAGGACCTTGCCTGTCTGTTTATGATGATTTCAGTCTCTAGAAGATGTTTGTGGAACTACAAAAATACCATCTCCCCCTTTCCCAAAAACTATTGCTCCTCTTTGTATAGAGAGCATTCTTTGAGATTCTAGCTGACATAGCCCTTATTTAGGTTGTTTGAGGGGTCATCCCAGCTGTTAGTCACCACCGATGTTCATGCCTTTCCCTTCATAACTGCTCCTCATACCTGCTTACCCTTCACAACAGAACAGATGCACTTCATTGTATAACTATCAAGTCACTATGGTGAGCTGTCATATAAATAACATGGAGAAGAATTATTTACTTTGGCTTAAAGGTTGCAAAGGGTTCAATGCTCAAGGTCACTTGTCTCCATGGATATGGCAGGAACAAGTGGTGAAGGAGAGTTATTTACCTCATGCCCAGTGAGTAATCAGAAGAGATTGGGGTGTAACAAAGAACAAAATACCCCAAAGGGCCTTTCCCTAGTGTCCTATTTCTTTCATCTAGACACTACCTCAAAGTTTCCACTGCCTTTCAAAATGTTGCCCACAGCTTAGTACTAGGCTTTCAATGTATGGACCCATGGAGGACATTTCTTTCTCAGTTCATAAAACCTATGGCAGACATTCTTTCTAGAACCTGATTTTAGAAATCACATTCAAATACTTGTCACCTCCTCAAAGAGAATCTTATATTAGCCCTTCATTTTACTGAAGTCATGGCCTCCACTCCATCAAGGTTCCAAGACAGTCTATGCAGAAAAGCATTGAATTAAAATTCTGGAAGCCTGTGTAAGACAAGCTTGATCTTGCTCATCCCCAGGCAAGAAAGATAGAAACACCGTGGTTAGCTGTACAGTGCAAGATTAGACCTCCTTGAGTTTGGGCTCTAAATAGATTTTATTTTTGTCCCAAAGAATACGCTGTTCTAAAACTATTTGTTCTGAACTTAATGATGTTTCTAAGTCCAAACTACTGAGGCACAGAGATCTCAGAAATAAAGGGATTATAGTTATCCAGAATAAGGAACAGGGCTAGGCAGCAGCTGAAAAATATTAGCTGGACCAAGAACTTAGAGTACTTTCATAAGATTTGGGGGAATATGCTGAGCCTATGCAAGTTATGGGTTAGAAGGCTGGCTGGATAAGGGGCAGGGGAAAAGGTCTGGAATGGAAGGCAGGCCCTAAGGAGTAGTTGTTTCTGAGTTGGTTGAGAATAACAGCCAGAAACTTCATGCATAAACATTACCCTCATGACCAATAGGACTTACAGTTTTCACATACACTAGCAAACACTTGAAAGTAAAGCAATCATCCATTCTTTTTATCCCATAACCTATACTGATTAACCTCCTGGTCATCTTGACTCCCTTCTATCTTCTGATAATTGGTTAATTAAATTTAAGACATCATGTCATTTTTCTTTTTTTCCTGTTAATTATGTGGAGGCTTCTGTAACAAATTTTTGGTACTAAACATTTATTTTGAAACAATTACAGGTTTATTTAAGACTATAAAACAATATAAAGGAAACCCTGTAATATCTTTTATATAATTTCCCCCAATAGTATCATCTTTCAAAACTAGAGTTTAATAATGCAAGCTGAGGACTGCATAGCTATAGTTGTAACACAGAACTTCTAAGCCCATGAAATCTGTCCTGTGTCTTATTGTACCCATTTACTTCTTCTACCGTCTCCTGCACCTTTGGTGATCACTAACTGGTCTCCCACTTCCATAAAATTGGGATTTCAAGAATCCTATTTAAATAGACTCTCACAACATGTTCTGTTCTGTTTTGTGATGGCTTCTCATCATTCAGTGTGACTCTCTCATGGTCCACCTACATAGTGTGAGTATAAAAACTATTTATTGGGACCACTAAGCACTATAATGTTCAAGGGTCTGAACACGTCACTGCTTGTTCCCAGTCACCCATTAAAGCACATCTGGACAATTTCAAGTGGGGTGTTATGAATACAGTTGCTATAAACTTTCATGTGTCAGGTTTATGTGAATACCAGGATTTATTTCTCGGTGATAAGTGCCCACAAATATAATTACTGGGTCATATGGTATTTTAATATATTAGTTTTTTTAAAAGAAATTGCTAAAATGATTTCCTGAGTGATTGTAGCATTTTAAACTCCCCCAAAATGTGAGTGCTCCAATTTTTCTATATCCTCATCATATAGTATCAATATTGATTAAATGCAGCCATTCTGAGATGCTCATTTATTCTATTCAATTGTTCACATCTGTACTTCCCTACTGACTAAGGATTCAGACATGTTTTGCTGGGTTGGTTTGTCCATTACACAGTCATCTCAGTGAAAGCCCTTTTTGTGTTTGGTCATTGTGCTCTTGAAGGCCTTGAGCTCTTTATACATTCAGATACCAGTCCTTTACTAAATATACAGGTCATCTTTGCTCCACTCTGTCTCATCTTTTCCGCCCTTGCTCCTGAAGGCTGGTGTTCTGATGCTGAATCTCAGATTATTTTGGCTAGCTCTATATCCCACATAGTTGTCTGTGTTTCTGTCTTTAAAAATAACATCAAGTTTTTTGGTCTAATATATGTTCCAGTTTAAATAAAATAACATACAAAATGTGTGACTAAAGTAGAGCAGGTCCCTGTGCTTGTCTGGTGGTACATCCACGCGCTCTAGTGTGGTTAGTTCATAAAGCTGAATTGTCTTATTGATTGGCATCTGCACATGCAGGAGGACAAGGCTGTCCATTCCCACATGAGTTTATTTCTGGAATTTCTGTTTTCCTTCCCATTGATGTGTTTCTATCTCTCCACCAGTACCTCATAGCACTGAAATCTATGGCCACATGGTAAGTCTTGAGAAAGGGAGCATCCTTCCATTTTTCTCCTCTTTTCCATAACTGCTTTGGCTAAATTCCATTGCCTTTTTGTAGAACTTTTAGAAAAAAAAACTGTGTCTATGTAAAAAAATATTAACTCTTTTGGATGTTTTTGAGTTTTGTTAAACAAATGTATTCATTTACAGAGAATACATCTTTTTAGCATTGGGCATTGTAGATTGTTTGAGATGCTTCTGACAAACTTATAAATTTATTTTCCTTGATAGTTTATTTATTTATTATTTATGTACACTCCAGATTTTATTCTTCCCACCCATGTCTACCCTCCAACTATTACATATCCAATACCTCCTCCTCCACACCCCCTGTCTCCGAGTGGATGTCCCCAGCCCCCACCCCAACTGACCTCTAAACCCCCAAAGGCCTCTAGTTTCTTGAGGTTAGGTGCATCATCTTTGATTGAACACAGATCAGGCAGTCCTCTGCTGTATATGTGTTGGGAGCCTCATATCAGCTAGTGTATGCTGTCTTTTTGGTGGTCCAGTGTTTGAGGGTCCAGATTAATTGAGACTGCTGGTCCTCCTACAGGGTCTTGCTCCTCCTCAGCTTCTTTCAGCCTTTCCCTAATTCAATCACTGGGGTCAGCAGCTTCTTTCTATTGGTTGGGTGCAAATATCTGTGAATCTGACTCTTTCAGCTGCTTGTTGCATCTTCTGGAGGGCAGTCATGATAGGTCCCTTTTTGTGAGCACTTCGTAGCCTCAGTAATAGTGTCAGGCCTTGGAAATTCCCCTTGACCTGGATCCCACTTTGGGACTGTCGCTGGACCTTCTTTTCCTCTGGCTCCTCTCCATTTCCATCCCTGTAGTTCTTTCAGACAGGAACAATTAATTATGGGCCAGAGTTTTGACTGTGGGATGGCAACTCCCTCCCTCATTTGATGGCCTGTCTTCCTGCTCGAGGTGGGCTCTATAAGTTCCCTCTCCCTACTGTCAGGCATTATATCTAAGGTCCCTCCCTTTGAGTCCTGAGAGTCTTTCACTTTCCAGGTCTCTGGTGCATTCTCGAGGGTCCCTCCAACCTGTTTCCATTCTTTCTGCTGGTTTTTGGGGCTTCAATCCTTTTCCTTCACTGAATACCAGATCAGGTTCCCCTCTTCCACCACCCCCATCCACTTTGCCTACCAGGTGCCTCCCTCCCTCCCTCCCCACTTGTGATTGCTTTCTTCTCCCTCCCAAGTGGGACTGGGGCATCTTCACTTGGGCCCTTCAGCTTCTTGACCTTTTTGAGTTCTGTGGACTGTATCTTGAGTATTCTGTA
Organism: Apodemus agrarius; assembly: GCA_964023405.1. NCBI lineage: Eukaryota > Metazoa > Chordata > Mammalia > Rodentia > Muridae > Apodemus > Apodemus agrarius. The sequence goes on along the minus strand of OZ030005.1, from coordinate 118,087,155 downwards.
CTTTTTTCCTAATATCCACTTATTAGTGAGTATATACCATGCATGTCCTTTTGAATCTGAGCTACCTCACTCAGGATAATATTTTCTAGTTCCATCCATTTGTCTGCAAAACTCAGGATGTGCTCATTCTTTTTTTTTTTTGTTTTGTTTTGTTTTTTTTTTTTTGTTTGTTTTTCGAGACAGGGTCTCTCTGTGTAGTCCTGGCTGTCCTGGAACTCACTCTGTAGACCAGGCTGGCCTCGAACTCAGAAATCCACCTGCCTCTGCCTCCCAAGTGCTGGGATTAAAGGCGTGCGCCACCACGCCCGGCTGATGTGCTCATTCTTAATAGCTAAGTAGTATTCCATTGTGTAAATGAACCACATTTTCTGTATCCATTCTTCTGTGGTGGGACATCCTGGTTGTTTTCAGCTTCCAGCTATCATAAATAAAGCCACTAAGAACAGAGTGGAATGTGTGCCCCTGTGGCATGGTAGGGCATCTTTTGGGTATATTCCCAAGAGTGGTATAGCTGGGTCTTCAGGTAGATCTATTTCCAATTTTCTGAGGAACCTCCAGATTGATTTCCAGAGTGGTTGTACCAGTTTGCAATCCTACCAGCAATGGAGGAGGGTTCCTCTTTCTCCACATCCTTGTCAACATGTGTTGTCACCGAGGTTTTGATCTTAGACATTCTGGTTGATGTAAGGCAGAATCTCAGGGTTGTTTTGATTTGCATTCTCTAATCACTAAGGACTTTGAACACTCCTCCACTGTTGGGGGGATTGCAAAATGGTAAAATCACTCTGGAAATCGGTTTGGCGGTTCCTCAGAAAATTGGGCATGTCACTTCCAGAGGACCCTGGCATACCACTCCTGGGCATATACCCAGAGGATTCCCCTGCATACAATAAAGACACATGCTCCACTATGTTTATAGCAGCCTTGTTTATAATAGCCAGAAATTAGAAGGAGCCCAAATATCCCTCAAAGGAGGAATGGATACAGAAAATGTGGTATATTTATACAATGGAATACTACTCGGCAATTAAAAATAATGAATTCATGCAATTTGTAGGTAAATGGTTAGACCTGGAAAATATCATCCTGAGTGAGCTAACCCAATCACAAAAGAATACACATGAAATGCAATCACTGATAAGTGGATATTAATGAGCCTAGAAGCCCTAAATACTCAAGGCACAATTAGCAAGTCAAATGATTCCCAAGAAGAAGAAGGGAGAGGACCCTGGGCCTGTAAAGATTGGATCCAGTTTTGTAGAGAAACCGTGGGGGGAAGGGGAATGATCGGGAAATAGTTGGGGGGAGAGGAATTATGTGACATAGGGAGGGGGGGGAACTGGGAAAGGGGAAAGCCTTTGGAATGTAAACATAGAATATAGAAAATAAAAATTTTAAAAAAATTCTTTATATATTTTGGATATTAGCTCTCTATCAGGGGTGGGGTGAGGGAAGATTTTTTTTCCAATCTGTAGTTTGCTGATTTGTCTTATTGACTATATCCTTTGCCTTACAGAAGCTTTCCAATTTCATGAGGCCCCATTTATCAAATCTTGACTTAAGAGCATGAGCCATTGGAATTCTGTTTAGAAAATTTCCCCCTGTGCCAATGAGTTCAAGGCTCTTTCCCACTTTCTCTTCTATTAGATTCAGTGTATCTGGTTTTATGTTGCGGTCCTTGATCCACTTGAACTTGAACATTTTGCAAGGTGACAGATATGTGTCTATTTTCATTTTTCTACATACAGACAGCCAGTTAGACCAGTACCATTTATTGATTTTAAATCAGAGCCATAGTAATAAAGCCAGCATGATACAGACACAAAATAGAGATTTAGATCAATGGAACAGCACAGATGATCTAGAAAATGCCATGTAAATACAGCTCCCTAGTCTTTGGCAAGGGCACCAAAAAGAGGCATTGGAAAAAAGATGATATCTTCTACAAAGGATGCTGGAAAACCTGGATTTCAACCTGCAGACAAGGGATACTGCTGGGAGGGAGAATGTACAAGGGTACAACTAGGTGGAGAGGTGGGGAGACTGCGATTGGGATGTAAAATGAATAAAAAGTGAATTATTGAGAGGAAAAAAGGTGAAACTACATTATTATCTCTCATCTTTCACAAAACTTAGGGCTCCAAGTGGACGAAGGTGTGCTCATTCTGATACTCTGAGAGAATCCTAGGGGGAAACATAGAAAGCACATGTCAGCTATGGGCACAGGTCAGGGCTTTGTAAACAAGGCTCCTCTCACTCAGAAGACAAGGCCAGCTATTAACAAATGGGGCCTCATAAAATGTAAAGTGTAAAATGCTGTGCAGTAAAGGAAATGGCCAATCCAGTGAAATTTTGGCCAGCAGAGCTGGAGACAAGCTAGTTGTTTCCAGAATGCACAAAGAAACAAACAAAAAAAAATCTAAACACCAAGGAACCCAAGAAGTTAATATAAAATGGACTATGCATTTCCCAGAAATTTTTTCAAAATATGAAACAATAATAAATATTTTAAAAATATTAAACATTCCTAGTCATTAGAGAAATGCAGATTAAAGATATTCAGTTCCCATCTCACCATCAGAATGGCTATCCTCAGCAACATAAATAACAGACACTGGTGTAAATTTGGATAATCAAGAACCTATTACACTGTTGGGGAGTTTAGGAATTAAAAAGGAAGAACAACTAGAAATGAATCTACTACATGATCTAGCTATACTTCTCTTAGTCAGGGTTTCTATTCCTGCACAAACATCATGACCAAGAAACAAATTGGGGAGGAAAGGGTTTTTTCAGCTTACACCTTCTACATTGCTGTTGATCACCAAAGGAAGTCAGGACTGGAACTCAAGCAGGTCAGGAAGCAGAAGCTGATGCACAGGACACGGAGGGATGTTCTTTACTGGCTTGCTTCCCCTGACTTGCTCAGCCTGCTCTCTTATAGTACCCAAGACAACAAGCCGGGAGATGGCACCACCCACAATAGGCCCTCTCCCCTTGATCCTTCATTGAGAAAATGCTCCACAGTTGGATCTCATGAAGGCTTCCCCAACTGAAGCTCCTTTCTCTGTGATAATTCCAGCCTGTGTCAAGTTGACACACAAAACCAGTCAGTACATATACCAAAGGATTTTACATTTCACTACAGAAATACTTTCTCAGCCATGTTCAGTGCTGCTGTGTTCACAATAGTCAGAAAATGGAGTCAGTCTAGATGCCCATCAACTGACAAATGTAATGAATTTGAGGTTCACATATACACTGGAATATTACTAGTCTACTTCAAAAGTAAAATCACAATATTTTCAGGTAAATGGATGAAAGTAGGAAAAAAACAAAACAAAACAATTGAAGTCATCTGGGCCTCAAGAGGCAAATCAGACATGTTCTCTCTCCCGTGAGGATCCTAGTTTAAATCTTTTGTGTGCTTAACATGGAGTATAAATAGGAGCTAGGAAAATAAACATATGCCATTGATGGTAAGGGTAAGTGGAGAGGGAAGGTAAGAAACATAGATAAAGTGAAAATATGCAGGAGAAATGGGTGTGGCCCAAGTGTCCACAGATGTAATGGGGAAGTGAGGGCCCTAGGAAAGCCTAACCAAACTGAGCTATGCCTGCAGAAAACACGAGAGAAACTGCAATTTTGCAATCTAAGTTAAAACGTGTAGTAAAAGAAGATAATAGAACATCTGTGATACAAAATACCAGGAGAATGCAGTGAGATAAATGTATAAATAAGCCTTTATAAAGGTGGTAGGAGAACAGAGGGCTAGGGTTGGGTCAGCTAAAACCAAAGATATACAAAAAAGCCTTATAATCATTGGTAAGATAATGACACAGAATTTTTAGGAGTCCGAGCAAAATTATCCCACACTAGTGAATAGTGTTCCTCCCAAAAGATGTGGGTTAAATGAAAATCTCAGTCGCAGACATGAGATAACTTACTACTACTTATCAGTCAGTGAGGCCCAAAGGCACCCAGAGCAGCACTGGCTGCTGCCATTGCCCTGGTTGATTCACCATAACTAGATGGTAAGACCCCATTGCAGAAGACACCACACACTGGGTGCAGGGCACAGAGAAACCCATCTTGATTTGAGCGAGACACTTTCCCTTCTGGCTACAGTTCATAGGCTAGAAGGCGCTACATGAACTGCGTGTGAAGAATATGAACAATTCTCTCATTCAGGGCTGATGTCTGCGTGCTACAGTCCTGATATGACAGGCAGGAAGTGCCCATTGATGCAATCATGGCAATATTGTTGGGATAACCAACTGCTCTCTTGATTGATTGACTCTGAGATGTGCTCCATAGAAGAGAACTGATGCTTGGAAAAGTAAACATGGTTAAAACCCATAGCTAGGAAAGCAATATGCAATAGGGACAAACCTATTGATGTCATTTGTCTAAATGTTCTTGGTGCCTAACTATGCTTTAAATATTTAGATTAGTATGATGTATATATTTGTACGGCTCCTACCCTCAGACAGAAAACCCTCTTTAAAAAAAAGTATTCCTCTCTCATACTTCACAACCCAATTGAAGTTTCCTTTCCCCCTACTCCTTCCAATTCCTTCCCCTACTTTCTCCCCACACTCTCTCTCTTTCACTGCCCCTCCCTTTCCCTTCAAAATAGAACAGACCTCCCAAGGACATTAACCAAACATGATACAACAAGTTACAATCAGACTAGGCAAAGAAGTATGAGGAAAAGGGCCCATGAGCAGGCAAAAGAGTCAGAGACACTGCCACTCCCACTGTTGGGAATCCACAAGAACACCAAGCTGGGGCGATCGCTCTGTGGTTAAGACTGTAGGAAAGCTTCCCATCATGGTTGGTAAAGGTTAATGAAGGAGCACCGTGCTGTTTAAAGTACTGAATATAAGTGACTGAGAGTGCTCAGCTGTAGACGGCTTGTCTGCCTCCATTCCTGCCCAAGGCTTAGAGAACACTGTGGAAGAAGGGGTTAGAAATAATGTAAGAGCTGGCAGATGGGGAGGGGTTCTGTGAAATGTTATCCTCTGGAAAGGACGTAGCTATTGGACATCAACCCACAGTAATATCTATCTAGTACCTGTACCTGATCTAGCCACTAATAGAGTCCAGCATGGGGTGGGAGAGGCTCCTGGGACCCTAACCCTAGCTGAGGAGCTGCTGGCAGTTGGTGACTGGATAGATAAGACAATCACTTTTCTTGGACTCAGTGAACTAAATATTAATTATTAATAACTGTAAAGGGGGGCATGATGTTTTAAAGGATATGAGAGGGGGGTCTTTAGATAATGAAGGAGGGAACGTGAGGATAGATGTGATAAAGATATGTTGTATGTATGTATGAACATCAAGAAGCTTCTCTTTGTGGTTAAAATCCATCTTCTGAGTCAATAAAAACTAAATACGTGGCTGTTTCTCCAGATGTGGATGTTCTGCGACTTATCCTGTGTGGGATTGACTGTTCTTTGAATTTATAGATACACATCCTTTGCCACATCAATTTTTTTTGGTCCATTCATTTTTGACCTATGTATTTCTTCAAATACATTTTCCTAACCTGCTCTCCTTTCTCCTTCTGGAGGTCTCATGATAAACGCTGCAATCTGTGCTCTAGTCTCACAGACCCTTTCCATAGGATTTTTTAGACATTTTTTTCTCCATGTTACTCAATTTTGCTAGTTTCTCTTATTCTGTCTTCTACCTCTCTGGATCCCTTCCTGATGTCTCCATTCTGAGCATCCACTGAGATTCTTGTGCTTGTCACTCCTAAAACTGACTTTGTGTTTTACTTGGGGGTCTTATTTCTTTGTTTTTTTTTAAGAGTTTTATTTTTCAGAATGGGATTGCAACCAGAATTTCACACAGCCCAAGCACATGCTCTACCACTGTGCTGCGCCCCAAACCCTGCACATGATAGCCATAATTGCTGGCTAAACATTTTTCACCACAGCATATATGTCATCCCCATGCTGGTAACTGTTTTGATATTTTTTTTCATTGTAGTTAAGGTTTCTCCTGGCTCTTGGAATGATGAATGGTTTCTCTTTGAGGCTTAGGCATTGTATAGACAATATTATGAGACTCTGAGACTTACAGCTCCATTTTTAGCTCCTTTTCTGTGAAACTGCTCTGGAGGGTAAGGCAAACTACGCAGTGACTTAGAGAAAGGGGTCTAATGTGACATACCCATCTTTTTAAGTGCTACCACTCATTGAAGGGAGGGTTAGTGTGCTCAGTCTCATGAGGTGTTCATTCCCATATCATGAGTGTTTTCATTTCAAGAGGGTGGTAATAGTGTCATGCCCAGAGAATAGCATTCTGCAATATCTTTCCTGCATGGTCTTTCTCCTCTGTTCTCCTACTCTCAATTTTGACAAAGTCTTTAAGTGGTACCACTAGCACTCATCCTCTCTCAACTATAAGTGGTTTAGATATCTCTTGGAATATTTTGGACATCTTTTGTCCTCGAGTGCTGGAGTTATTCCACATCCAAGGTATTTATGGGAACTCTTTATTATAAAGGTCATGCAACATTCATCTGTAAACAAGCACTTTTATACCTCATTATGGAGACTTAAATTGAGTAAATAAAGGAATACATCAATGAAATAATGTATAGGAGGTTACATATTAAGACCCAAGCCATGTTATAAATGGGTAGAATTGCCATTGCCATTTATGTAGATACGACTGATGAAGGCTTTTGAGATGAAGAGTTGTCCTGGATTAACTGTGTGGAGACAACAGAGTTCTAGGGGTGACTGTAATCATAAAAAGAAAAGAAAGTAAGAAAGGCATACCTACCAGAGAGAAGTCATGATAAGTGGGAGTGGTGTGCTACAGGTTGGAAGACGGAGGGTGGAGAGAATTTAACAGCCTAGGGGCAGGCAATTTCTAGAAGCTAAGAAGGAAAAGAAGGGTCCCCCATGCCCCCTGCAGATCCCAGAAGGAAGAAAGTTCTGGGGAAATCGTTTTGGATTTCCAGCTTTCAGAACCTTAAGCCACCATCTTTTTGCTATTTGAAGATACTAAGTTTATGGCAACTGGGAACAGAAATCAGGTAATAAAAGGAGCCAATAACTTCCCACTGCTTACACCACATGGGGATGTGATGAGGTTGCCATGAGGAATGCATGCATTCATTCATTCATTCATTCATTCACTCATTCACTGCTACTAACTACCTACCACGTATCAGACGCTGGTCCTAAGGGTGGGAAAGTGACAGAGGGATGAATTTAAACATGGCTCAGGCCACTCCTTGTACCCTCACGCAAGATGCAGCAGCTCATGGATTAGAGTCACACAATGTGGTGATCAGAAATCAGCAGAAGCTGCCTCGAACCTCCATTTGTTCCCTTTGCCCAGTACCAACTCGTCCCTTTCTAGAATGTTCTGCCTTTAGACCAAGTTAAGGGAAGAGTAAAAAGACCTTTCAGAATTTTCTAATGCAGTGATCCAGAAACCCAGAGACTGTGTTAGAGCCATGACACATGCAACCTGGGTCCTACTGCTTACAGTGCTGATGGACTTGCATGCCTAGTTTGACCTTGATGTGCCTCAGCTTGCTCATCTATGATATTAAAGTAAATGGAGCGCTGCTATGATTTAGAACTGTGACAATCAAAGGAGCTATTTACACATGAACTGAAGACAGTGCATAGTATATATATATATATATATATATATATATATATATATATATATACTAAGTGGAACATATGAGATTGCTTAATTTTAAAAGAAATCTCTGGTGTAGTAAACAGAACTAAGTCAAGTAAACACAGGTGAGGAAAAAAAGAAAACAAAGATATTCTTGGCAAGTGAAAGAGTTTTTTCCCCCACATAAAACTCCCCAGCCTCACATCTTTCTACTGTGAATGAAGGGAAAACTTACCCCTTCCCTGTATTCAAAAGCTATATACCAGGCTCACGAGGCTGGTATCAGAGAAACACAGGTGATTGATATAAAAATAGTGATTCTTTATCAAATACCATTCATTATGTGGGAAGGGCTGCACGGATGAAACAGGAAGCTTCAGTAGGCAACAAGAAAGAGTCCAGGAGCTACAGTGAGACACTACAGGAGAGAGTCCAGGGCTCACAGCACTTTAGCACGATAATGAACATCCCAGGGCTGGGACCTTCTCAGTATTGAAGCTGAATCCTGCTTCTTCTCAGTGACTGTAGCTGAATTGTTTAGCTTCTTTGATCTTCCTCCATAAAAGAGGCCATCCTTCTCTAAAACAGTGGAAGGATCCATGGCATACTGCCTATAAATATTTAGCCTGGGTCCAGCATGTGCTTTTTAAAGGAAAAAAATGTAGTAATTGATAATGGTACTTTGGGAGTTGAAATGGACTGACTGGATAATTTCATTGTCATTCTTAAATAAATGTTTAGTCAGTATAAAATAATACAGTTGATTAAGACATCATAGATATCGTGTACCTTGCTCCCAGTTGCCTTCTTAACCATCCCGTCCCTCATGTAAAGCTTTTTGCTGGTGTTCTTTTGCTTTCATTGTGTGTGTGTGTGTGTGTGTGTGTGTGTGTGTGTGTGTGTATGGATGTGTGCTCATGTGTATGTGTGTATTTTTCTGCATATGTATGTATATTTCAGTGTGTACATGCATATGTGTGTGAATACTGTGTGTTGTGTTTGCTTTTAAATCTAGACGTTCTCTGAAAAACAAAAGACATTTCAGCATATTTTATATTTTACATTTTTAGAATCAAAACTAGAGCTGAAATACAAGATCATGATCAGGTAAGAAAATAGTCAATGTTTATATTCTTCATTATCCTTATGGCCTGACACCTCAGGCAGGTATGCCGCAAGATAGGTCCTTATTGAGACTTCTAAAAACTAAAGTGCAGACAAATGAAGCCATCATCGTTGGTTCAGGAAGGCACAGAAGTCTCCTGAACTTCCATGCTCTTATCCTGCTAAGATGGCTCCTTTGACTAAGTGCCTCATGATAAGACATATTTAAAAGGTAACTGTCCTTCTACTCTGAATCCCGGGTCATCACTTAAAAGGTAACTGTCCTTCCACGCTGAATGCTGGGTTATCATTAGAGTTAGTTGCCAGGGATTGTGTGGCTGACCTGTTTCCATGATTCTGCAGAAGCATGATAAGTTTTTGTCTCTTTGATTCTGGGGAAGGCAAAGCCATTCTGGAACTCTGTTATAAACCCTGGAAATGCATACATTATGGTCTCAGAGACTGTGGAATGTCATTGCTTCCTGCAGTCCATCACTGCCTCACCCGTGGCAATGTGCGCTTATATGCTGAACACTGGGCCACAAAGGGTGGTGAGATACTTTGAAGAAACATTGAACATCTACAATTTAGAGAGACTATTTTCACATGACTATCAGAGAGGAAGCATATCCAGAAGGTTAACATGCATCAAGAACTGGGGCCAGAGCAGTTGGATCTTTTTTTAGATCTACCACACATTGACAACCTATACATAGCTTAAACACGTATCATATTGCCATAAAATAAATAGTATGTACTTCACAAGGATGTCATGAAGGTAAAATTCTACTTGAGAATTCCCTGATGTGAAGGAAATCAGGCAATGCATACAGGTCTTTAACTTAAAGTACTTGCTAACATGGACATCTGTAGGGAGTTCTGGCTTAGGGAGAAGGGAAAAGAAGGCAGGAGACTACAGAATGTCAGAGGAAAGAACTTTTGGAGTCTATTAAGGAGTCCCCACATATTGTGAAGGAGTAGATATTTGGGCAAAAAGGGAATCAATGTGCTGACTGACTCACTCAATACCTCCACTCACTTATTAGTGCCTGGCTGTGGCTCGTGGCATTTGGGAGGAGAATGGATTTTTATTGCTTAATTCTCTGTAAGTGAAGGACTAGTGAGTTGTAAAATCCTGTTGCTTAACATGTAACATTAAGTAAGTATTGAACTAGCACAAAAGAATCGATTCCAGGTTTGCTTGCTTTTCTTTGGGAATTGAGAGTAAATCGCTGCTACTGCTCTTCTCAATTCATAAAACACTGCGCTAGACACGAAATAGAGAGAGAGAGAGAGAGAGAGAGAGAGAGAGAGAGAGAGAGAGAGAGCCACCACACAGCACACTCCAGTGGCCCCATTCCAAAGACCTCACTTAGATCACACATGGCATATTCTCTGAAGCTGCTCTGGGTAAAATAATTTTCTAAGAATAGTTGTACATCCTATTGATGTACATGTTCCACAAATATAAGGTAATTCAGATTTCTTGGAGGTCATTTGAGCATCAAAATGTTGCTGTCCCCGTCCTGAAGTAGCTGAAGATTCAACTCCTGTATTCCAGCATTTGCCTCCATGTTCACTCATGGGAGGACTCTACAGTTAACACAGATGGTGGAGCTCTGAGTTGGTTGGCTCCACTGTAAACAAGACTATGATACTTGCTGCCCAGAAACCTTCAGGCTTCTAACTTCTAGTTCACGTGACCTGGTTAACTCTTAAGATTTGTTTTAAGATTTAAAGTATCAAATCCCCTGAAGCTGGAGATACAGACAGTTGTGAGCCATTCAAAGTACATCCTTGGAACTGAACTCAGATCCTATGCAAGAGCAATATGCACTCCTAATTGCTGAAGCATCCTCCCAGAACCAGACTAGTTACGTCTGATTTTCTTATTCCATAATATATTTCAAGCATAGTCAGAAATCTTTTTTTTTTCATTTTGTTGCCCAAGAAAAAGGGCTCATTCTCATAAACCATATGTGTTAGTTTCACTGTTTTGGACCCCATAGACTCTTGTGTTTGAATACTTGGCCCATGGGGAGTAGCACTGTTAGCAGGTGTTGCCTTGCTGGAGTAGATATGACCTTGTTAGAAGAAGTACATCTCTGTGTAGACAGACTTTGAACTCTCTCTCTCTCTCTCTCTCTCTCTCTCTCTCTCTCTCTCTCTCTCACACACACACTCACACGCACACGCACACGCACACGCACACGCACACGCACACACACACACACACACACACACACACACACTAAAGCTACCCTTAGTTTGAAACACTATAGCACTATAGTATCCTCCTGGTTGCCTCCAGATCAACTTTAGGAACTCTTGGCTCTTCCAGCTCCACGACTTCCTGCATACTGTCATGCTTCCTGCCATGATTATAATGGACTGGACTTCTGAAATTGTAAGCTAGCTACAATTCAAGTTTGTTTTATAAGAGTTGTCTTGGTCATGGTGTCTGTTCACAGGAATAAAATTCTAACTAAGACAGAACTTGGTGCCTGAGACTGTGATATTACTGCAATAGGCCTGACCATGTCTTTGTTTGGAAGAATGGGAAGAGTGTGGATTTGGGGACTTTAGCTTTGGAAAGCAGTGGAATGCTTTAAGTGGGCTTAATTGGCCATTGTAATAGGAATATGGACGACACTAGTGCTGAGGGTGATTTGTACCGTGGGGTCCTGGCTCAAGAGGTTTCAGAGAAGAGTTTTAATAAGTTATCTAGAGATTGTACTTGTCATATTTCGGCAAAGAGTGCAGATGCTTTTTGTCCTTGTCTGAAGAGTCTGCCTGAGGCTAAAGTGAAGATTTAGATTAATTGCATTGACAAAGGAAGTCTCAAAATAGTTTAATATAGACTCTGTCTCTTGGTTAGCTCTTATGAAGAGTGTTTTGATCAAGCATAGCAAGGTTAGAAAGGAAAAAATACAAAATATATGATTTAAAGATTACAGGGACAGTAGGGAGCAGAAGGGAGCTAAATCCTGTGTTTAAGAATGTTAAATGGAATTAAGGTAATATTGACCCAGGGCAAGATCCCATCTGTGTAAGCTTACTGTTTATGCATTTGCAGTTGTATGATGGATAATTATATCATATTATGCATTATTATGACCTGGTTATTATTTTCATTTGGACATAAGGATATATGAGTGTGTGTGTCAAAATGATAAGAGGTGGATGGCTATTCTCAGTTGTCAACTATATCTAGAATGAACTACAATCCAGAACTTATTCTTGTAAAAAGGGTTGTTTTTTTTTTTTAAAAAAAAACTTATGTCCAGGCATGGTAGCACATAGCATTAATCCAGTGTTCAGGGGGCAGAGACATGTACCTTATCTCTGAGTAAGATGTAATAGAACAAAGGGGCAATGTTCCAGCCCAGCAAGCAGCAGAAATTGCTAGAATCAACCATGTGGTTTTAGAGTCAAGAGGAGAAAATAATTTATGGGACAACTGATGCTAGTTAGCTAGAGCTTAGAAATTAAGAAAAGATTAAGAAAAGTGATTAAGAAACAGCCAGCATCACTTAGGACAAATCTTCTTGGAAGGTTTTTTGTTTTTGCTTTTTGTTTTTTTTTGTTTGTTTGTTTTTGTTTTTGTTTTTGTTTTTGAGACAGGGTTTCTTTGTATAGTCCTGGCTATCCTGGAACTCACTCTGTATACCAGGCTGGCCTCGAACTCAGAGATCTGCCGGCCTCTGACTCCGAAGTGCTGGGATTAAAGGCATGTTCCACCACTGCCCGGCTGAAAGTGTTTTTGAGAGCACAAAGAAGTTATGTTTTAGAGATAGACCTTGTACTGACAGCCATACTCAATAATATGTAAGAGTCACCAAGGTGGCACAGGTTTTGAAGGCATGAAGGGGTCATGCATAGCAGCTGAGGCTTGGTACTGTGAGAGGTCAGGAAAGGCCATTGGTGAAGGTGCAGCCTCAATGGCAGTTGAAAACCCAGGATTGAAGGCATTATGCAGATGTTGTGGCTGTGAAGACAATCTATGAGAGGCTATTAGTGAAAGTACAGCCTAGCTGCAGCAGAAGACTCAAATCCTTTGGAGGAGGCCAGAAAATCATGTGTGGATCTCAGACATTGGAACAAGAACCTGTGACATTGTGCCTTGGAGGCTCCAACATGTTTTAGATGCCAGAATCATTGGATGCCTGCTGGGGAAAGCTACTAATAGAAAGTAGAACCAGTCCAAGAGAAAGAATTGTGCTGTAGTCAAGAAACCTGAAAGGAGATGAACATCATATATGGAGATGCAGAGTTTATAGTATCACTAGCTGGGTTTTGGTCTTTCTTTGTTTTAGTATTTCTTTGCTATGACATTTTGGAATGGTAATGTATATTCTGTGGTGAAGAAAATATGTGATCTTTGTTTTTATTTTTATTTTGTAGTAAGTTACAGTTATGAGATTTCATGGATCTCAGAGAGACTTTGAAATTTAGACTTTTACACATTGTTGAGGCTGTGATAGACTATGGGAACCTTTGAAGTTGGACTAAATGCATTTTGTATTATGTTATGTTAAGCCTCGGGGCTAGGAGGTGGAATTTGGTATTTTGGATTGTTTTGGCCCCTATAAACTCATGTATTTGAATGCTTAGCCCATGGGAGATGGCACTATTAGGAGCTAAGGCCCTGTTGGAGTATTTATAGCCTTATTGAAGGAAGTACCTTTCTGCTCTCTGTGTAGGTATACTTTACAGTCTCTTTCACACACACACATACACACACACACACACACACACACACACACGCTCAAGCTATACCTTCTGGCTGCCTTCAGATCAAGATGTAGAACTATCAGCTCATCCAAGACCATGTCTGCCTGCAGGCCTCTGTGCTTCCTGCCATGATGATAATGGACTGAAGCTCTGAAACTGTAAGCCAATACCAATTATATGCTTTCTTTTATAAGCGGTACCTTGGTCTTGGTATCTCTTCACAGCAATAAAGCCCTAACTAAGACACCATGCTTTCCTGGAACTCACTTTATAGCTCAGACTGGTTTGAAACTTATACTTTGCCATCTATCTGTCCCATGCTCTGGGATTGCAGATGCTTGCAAAGAAATCAGTATTGTTTTTGTTTGTTTGTTGAATCAAAGTTTTGAACTCATAACTCTCATGCCTATAATTCCAAAGAGATTACAGTTATATGCCACCATGCACAACTAAAAATCACTCTTTTTGATATCTTTATTTAAAATTATTTAACCTGTAATTGGAAATTATATAAGTGATTGTGTGGCAGTAGTATTATTTTGTTTTTGTTCTTGTTTGAGAAATTTCAGCAATGGCTTTTTTGTTTTGTTTTGTTTTGTTTTGTTTTGTTTTGCCAAAGAAAGGAGACCAAAAAATTTCAAAGCTCAATTTTATGTCTCCCACTATATAAAACTTCTGACAACACAGGAGTTCTTTATCTCTCATGACAGACACCCATAGCCCCATGCTCCTCTAATATAACTTTGATAAACATGCTGATCATCTATAACCAAGGCAGCCTATATTCCATGCCATTCTTTTCCTTCTCATTAATACTTGTGAGATTACAAAGTTCATTGAATTCCTTCTCTCTCCTTCCATCTTCTCCAAAAGTGTATGTCAGAGGTGAATATGTGTGGGACACTGGATTTGAAAGATTAGCCAGAATACAATGTTTAGTATTCAAGGGTTCATAAATGGAGTAAACTATTGTGTGATCTGTACCACAGGACTAGGAACAGGGGAGGGATCTTCCAGGCAGACATGATTGCAGAGAAGCCTCCTCAGAGAAGAAGAAACTCCAGGTATGTCTTGACAAATTAAAGAGAAGGTGAGAACAACTTTCAGTACCAAAATGAAACTTTAAAAGATGGTCTGGCATATTCAAGAGATTACTTGGAATGTATCAAGATATTACTTAGAAACTAAGAGTCCTAACTAGGACCAAGGAAACCAGAAATAGCTTGCCTTGGAATGGGTTTTATTCTCCACATTGAAGATTGTCTTGGTCCTGCAAAGACAGACACTGTCTGTGGATTCCATAGATGCAAATACAAATGATTTGGTTTGTTGTTAAGAAAGTTCTCTTAGATCCTTCTTCAATTATGTTGGACTCCACATGTAAATAGAGCTTTCATTTCTCAACATGAAAGGATGAGAAGCTTTTTTTGGCTGAGCTCAGAATGTTTCTATCTCATATCCTTAGGCCTAGGCTTTGAAGTTTCTAGTCTCCATACAATCTAATATTCCAGGCTGACTGATTCAATAAGCATTCTCTCAGCTTCTCACTGAGTTGCTCTGTTTGGCTTCAAACTAACTCTGGAATTTTTTTCTAATATTCTGGCTC